>WUAT03093734.1:0-12980 GCA_010015005.3 Ulmus americana | reverse complement strand
ATTTTTTGGGTTGTAAATATTTATTCTTTATTGACATGCATTTGTACGCGAAGACCTCCCAGTCTCGGTTACAGAGTACCTCTCCATTGATTTCCTCTCCCTAGTCGGTCGATTACTCACCGGAGTAACTGGGTCCTTTTCCTTCTTCTCCGCCGATCCTCGGCTCCGCTTCTTGGTCACGCTCCGGTCCTTCTCAGAGCTTCCCTTTCGACCCTTATTGGGTTTCTCTTCGCTCTCTTCACGTTGGTCCTCCTCACTTTCTTCCCACCCCAGATCCGCCATCTTTGTCAGTTTAGAGCTCCCACCGTCCTTGGAAACAGCCTCCTTGTAAGGCCAGCTTTCGATCCTTGTAAAATATAAGTCGGCAGGTCGGCCGGCAACACGCCGTGGCTCGTCACTGACCACCCGCCTTTTAGAGAGAGGGGAAACGGGGTAACTGGTTTTTGTGCAAAAAAAATGATTCTTTTCTTGAGAGAGACGAGTTCTTCCCACAGATGGGCTCTCAGTGATGGAGTCGGAAAAGGTAGAGATGGAGGTAGGGAAAAGTGGAGATGAAGGCGCAAAGAGGGTGAGGGACGAAGGAGATAGACGTGATGGTCAGTGAGAGAAATTTATGGAAGATTCTAGTCAGAGAGTGTAATGTAAAGAGAAATGAAGAGAGAAACGATAAAATAGATGAATGAACAAAAAAATGAGGGACGAATGAAGGACGATTGAAAGTGACACTGTTCACAGATTTTTCACATTTCTATATATAGTTAATAGATAGTTTTATTGATTTTTTTTATTGAAATTGTTTTTTTGATGGGACTTTTATTGATCTTTTATAAAAAATTTAGGTTATTTCTACAACATCATAAAAATTCAGGATAGCAATATGGTAATTTCCTTTTTTTCCCGATTAAGCTTGAACTTTTCTCCTCTCAAAAAAAAAAAAAAAAAAAAAACTTGAACTTTTCTAATACTTCTCTTGCAGTTGCCAGCTGAGAAAGAAGAACCTGAATTCCCATTTTCCCACGACTAAGAATCCAAACCACACAGAGCGAACCAGTCCCTATCGGATCAAATTCCCACATTGGGTAAATCCTAGAAGAAACAGATCTCAATTATCCATCAGAAAACCCATCAATTTTCTCTCTCTCTCGTGAAGGAGAGAGAGGATCATCGCCCACCATGGCTCGGATCTTCGAGTATTTCGTTGTTTGTGGGATCGGACCGGAGATTCGAACCCTAGACGGCGACAAGGGCTACCATGGAACCGACGTCATGTATTCGCCGTTTCTTTTGGACCAGTATCCTCCCCCAAATCACTCTCTCTATCCTCCTCCACCTCCTCAGCTTCCCCTTGTAAGTAATTGGAGCTTAATGGGTTTTGAAAGTTTCTTTTTTGATGATGTGAATAATTTTTTTTTTCTTTGTAAATGGTTTGTTGTAATTTCAGTGTGTTTTGCCTGCTGGGGTGGATTTCTATTCATCTGGGTTCGATTCGAATGATGCCTCGACCTTTCCGCGGAGCTACCCGATTGTTCTAACTGGTATGAGTTAAAGTCTAACGCATTTTTATTGAATTATTGCAATGTTGAAGAATTTGAATAATTGTGAAGCCAATTATGAAGAGAGCCCAATTAATTTAATGCCAGCATAGGTAGATTCACAATAAGAGCGTTGTAATTCAATATTGTGATTAATCTTTGGTTACTCATGTATATGCATATTATAAGTTGGAGTTGATGAACTTTCCTGATAAGGCTTGCTTGTGGGGGTATATGAGATTTAATGTAGGGAATGGTGATAGATAGAACATTGTTTGGTATGTACAAGTTTGAAGAGAGCAATGTCTGGTATGTACTTCTAGCTTATATGCATCTTATAAGCTACTAGTTGATGAACTTTCACGATTGGGTTTGCTTGTGTGGGGATACGAGATTTAATGTTGGGAATGGTGATAGATAGACCAATGTCTGGCATGTACAAGTTTGGAGAGATCGTTCTCCCACCTTACCTCTGTCTTCATCAGAAACAAATGAAACTCATCGAAAAAAGATTAATTTTTGAGAAAGCACTACAATGTATTCTTTAAATTAGCATAATTGGAGGGCACTACAATGTGCGTGGTTAGCCAGACTATTTGAGGATTGCGTGAGAGGTATGGAAGTATATCAACATGTGGATGGTGTGGTTATGGTCAAATTACACAGAGCATCTTTCTTGTTTTCCCCTGTTTTTCTTGATGTTTCTTCCTGGTGCTTAGAAATCCAGGCATGGGATTATTGTCCAACGGACAAATAGAGGACTCCCTGCCTGCTAGTTATGCAATCCATCACTTTAATTAACTCAGGATCTGCATCTTTTTCTTAAAAAGGACATTTCGATTGGAAAAAAAAAAACCTTATCATCTTGTCTTGATAAAGAAGAAATCTGCTGCAATAGCTCTAGTTTTTCAAACTGAAAGAATCTTTGTGCTTAAGAAATATGACTTTCCAAATATCTTTGTTTCGAAGCATTTAAAACAAAGACTTGTTTCTTAGATGGGTTCAAGTTACACATCTCAAGACATGCAGTCAGAAGTTCTTATTACCTATTTCATATCTGCATAAAAACCTGACTGTAGTAGAGTAATTTTCTAATTCTTTGTTACTTTTGGTGAAAAATTCTTGATATATATTCTTTTATAGGGATCAAAGCCGGATTACCTTTTTAAGTCCTTTATATATTTCTTAGTTATAATTGGTATCAAAAAACTAATTCTGAGTTATAATTTCTTACAGAGGGTGATGGGTCAAAAATATATGTCAGTTGCATTGCTTTTCGGGATCCAGTCAGTGAAGATATTGCTGAAGCCTATCGTATGCCTGCAAATTCATTTGCTGACAAGTGTATCTGTCTTGTTTCACGCTCCCCGAGTTTCCGTGTGATTAGGAATGCTCTAGAGGAACTATTTACACTTTGTTTTTCCTCCAGTGGAAGTAGGTAACTATTCTCTCATGATTTATCTTGGTTGCTATTTTATACTGCTTACATTTACGTATACATTTTAATATTTCACTTATTAAAGGTTTTACAATTTCCTTTTTACTCTTATTCTAGAAATGAGGATTTTATTATACTGACTAAAGATTAAATTTATGGCATCAATGGTTTTTTGCTCTTTTCTCTTTGCATCTAATGATCTTAGCTCTACAAAATTTTCAGCAAACCAATATGGGATATTATAGCGTACCTGGTTTCCAATGTACCTTTGCCTACTCCGGGGAAAGATCGAATTTTGTTTGCTGTTGAAAATTGTCTGCTTTCTGTGGAGGCTCCACCAAAGGAGGGGCTCCCTCATGTTGATGTATGAACTTATATCTGTCTTCCTTTTAGCTGTTGGTTTCTGCCTTTTGCTTGTTGTATGTTTTATTAATTCTTCATGTTATAGTTTATCTTAACTGTTGACTGATTTATAAAAAAAATGGATGCAGATATCATTTCAGCCTCTGGTACAGTGCTTAGATGTTGACAACTTAATAAAACTTTTCACAGCTGTGTTGCTTGAAAGAAGAATTTTGCTCCGATCAAACAAGTATGTCTTTGACTTAAGATATCTAAAGTCAATTTCTAGTATGTCTCATTACTCAAATGATTTTAGATGCATGGTTATATTTAAAATTCTATCATAATATCCAACATTTCCTATTTGCTATAGACTTTTACATGTAAACCTGTATTTAGGGTTCAATTAGAAAAAAAGCACAATCATAACAAAAATTATACTTTCAGATCTCTAATTTTTGACCAATTCATAGTTTCATACTCTAATACAGTCAAATTCCGCTTGTAAATAAGAAAATATGTGAAATACCCTTTTTTAAGTGTGGGTATGCTGAAGAATAAAATAAAATGAAAGGGTGATCCAGACTTATTTTAGTCAAAATTGGGGTTTGACCATGTTAGGGCATGAATTGATCAATATTTTCAATTATGAAGGTATACTTTTGTTATGATCAGAAATGCATAAAAATATAAATGTCCCAATTTAAAAAGATTCACCATTTCCTATTTTGCTATTAGTTATATTTAATTTCAATGTACATTAGAGTATGTTCCTGTTGTAACCTTTAATATCAACTAACTTCAATTTGATATAGGCTTAGTTTGAGATTGTTGTTATTTTTTTTTTAAAACCTTGTGCTTCTACTTATATTGAAAAAAAAAAAAAAAGTTAGAAAGAGAGCTAGAAATGTTGCTTCTCAAAATGACTATAAAAGTGCATTGGGCTTGTGTGTAAAGTTTTTTTGTCCACCTTTACCAAACACACTAGTTGCATCGCTTTTTGTACAAAGTTATTTATATACTCTAAAAAGCAATCCCAAACTTGCCTGTAATTGGGGTTATTTGATAGCCTTTACCCTTTTAAAACGACTTCTAGTAATTTTCTCTGTTTTACTGGTATAATTTAGTTTTCTTTACTTTATTCGTCTGGTAATTTTAATAAATTTGTTACTTGTAAATGAAAGAAAGTTTCTTTATATACAAGTAATTGTGAACCCTATATGTACACTAAATTAAGGCTTACAGTTCATACCAATTAGTTTTTTCTACCCGACTTTAATATTCTTCTTCAGTTGGATAATGATTTACAGAAGTTTTAATCATACTATATTATTCATCCTGTAGATAATTTTTTCTCTGTTCTGTTCGGGCAGATATTCACTTTTAACCCTTGTGTCAGAGGCCATATGCCATTTAATTTATCCATTTCGATGGCAGGTTAGTTTAATTTGTTGAACTCTATTTGTATTATTGAACAAGAAAAATGTCTCTTTGATAATTAATACTGCAGTGATGCAAATTATGTTTCATTGTCTCTCTTCTAATCTTTTCATGTTTGTGGTGATGAAGCATGTCTATATTCCATTACTCTTTTTCAGTGGAGTGGACTATATTGATGCTCCTACACCATATATGATGGGACTTCATTCAAGTGTTGATACATCTACCTTGGCAATGGATGGTGTAAGTTGTTTTGCACATACTTCGTTTTTGTTCTTTGTATGCTTATTGTTTCGCCTATCTTGTAGCTTGTATTTTTGTTGCCATGTATGTCATATTTATTATTATTTTTTTCCTTTTATAATAGCAAACATAAAATTAAGTTACTCATTTTTTGTTATTTTGGGTTGGCAATATTGACTTTTTTTTTTTTAGTTTAAGTATATATCAATTTGACACGATTATTTTGGTTGTTGATGAAATAACCTGCAGCATTGTTATACAATAATTTTTTTTTTATATGGAAAGCTTTCAGTCTGAAAAAGAAATGCCCTATCAAGTTATAATTTTGGAAAGTTAAGTGATAACTGTGAAAAATATTGGATGGGGCATGTAGTTGTCGCTCTTTTATTTTTAGGATTCTTATGTAGAGTACTTAACTGGAAAAAAGCTCTATTAAGTTGTGATTTACGAAGTTCAAGCAATGATTGTGAAATAATTCAACTGAGGCACATAAATTTTATCTGATTTTTTAAGTATTTTATCGTAGAAGAGTGAATTACATTGTCATAACCACTTAATTGTTCGGTTTTGAATTTAATGGTTGCTATTTTATAAGCTATGTTTGTTGTTGGTCAAATGTCTATGATGCATACTGATTAGAGACTATTTTGTGTGGGTGCGTGTGCGTCTCCATGGAGCGCGAATTAAGATTTTGTTTCATCATATTTATGAAATAAAGTAGACATTAATCTTCCAGCATAATTTGTTTCTTTTCAAATTTCTTTACAACAATTTGCTTTACAAATAGTATACCTGTGTTGCCTTGGATGTTGCAAATCAGGATGAAAATTTGCCATGCATAAAATGGATATGTATTAATAAAGAACTTCTTGAAGTTACAACTGTTTGTTCCTGTTTTAGGTAGTTGTTGTGGACCTTGAGTATAATCGTATCACTGTCACCACATCAGAAGAAATTCCCCCAATTCCAGAGCCAGAATCAAGCACTTTGCGTGGAGAGATTATGAAGCTATTGTACCCCAATGTTGTTGGGATAGATCAGATGAAGACTGGACCATGTACTGCATCTGAGCAATATCCTAAAAATGACAGCAAGCCTTGGGGCGAGGATCATGATCTTCAACTTAGGTGATAATTTGATACAACATCTGAGCAATGACTAGTTGTGCTTTTATGCTTATTAATTTCTAGATACCTAGTTGTTCTTTATCTGAGCTATTTCATCTTCAAGCAAAGCAAGTAAGCTGTAGTATAAAATTGTGATATACATTTGAACAAGGAATGTGTATATGCTCTTAAAAGGAGATTATATGTTTCACTTAGCTACTAACAACCTTGTGTATTAGGCGTTTCTTTTTATCATTAAAAGAACTCTTTCTTGGGTTGATAGTAAAAAACAAAAACTCAGTCATAGCTGTCTTGTCTAAAATTTTCTTGATTGGTATGTGAGGATGATTTAATTGGAACAAATCAATCTCTCCTGGAAGGCTGGAAATAAGGTCTTTACTGTCAAGTCTCTAATTAGACTGTAAAGTATAGTCTGGTGAAATATGTTCTTGTCTGCAGTGTCACTAGTAAAAAGCTATAGCAATAAAAGATTGACTAATTGGCGCATTTACCCCCCAATGTTTGTGCGATTTTACGTGTTGCCCCCTATTGTCAGAAATTGGCGCGAATACTCTATGAACTTGCATTTTTTTTTTGGCAATTTTGATGTAAATACCCCCCCGAACTTGCTAAAAAATACAAGTTTAGGGGGTATTCACGTCAATTTTTGACAATAGGGGGCAACACGTAAAATCTCGCAAACATTGGGCGGTATATGCGCCAAAAAGTCTAAAAGATTATCTGATCACTTGATATTTTCAAGATTATTTAGAATCTCTAGATAGTACTGAACTATTAAGGTCATTTTTTGTTGAACATCTTAAAGCGGCCAGACCTTTTATGTTTTTTATTTTTTATGTTTTATTATTATGATTATTTTTGTTGTTGTTTCTGTTGGGTAGCGGTTGTTGATTGTAAAAATTGCTTATCTGGTATTAGTATAATGTTTTAACAGTCCATACACTATGTCACTATCAATTATTTATTTATTTACTTATTCTCAGTTAATTCACTTTGATGGTCATAAAATTGGACCTTATATTCATTTTCCATCCTCTTTTTTTTGTAGGTTGGTGTTCCTAAAGTTCTTTGCATCACTTTTAAGTGGCTATCGGAATTTTATAGTATGTATAGTTTATATATATATTTTTCCTTGTTCTGTAAATTTGGTTATTAGTTGAGTTATGTTATTTCCTTTAAATTTTATTTGGTAAAAATATTTTGTCAGGAAGTTTCTGCAAATCATGTCTTCAACACACAAGCATTTTTGAAAAAGCGCTCTCGGTCAACTAACCAACCGCCTGACCCCATGGTATTTTCCCTCATCTCATATCTTAGACATCGGCTTACAATTAGGAGTGATGCTAAATAGCATTCATATTGTAATGGTAAATTTTATGATCGTTGTTCTTATCATTAATACTGTACTTTCAAGAGACCAAGAGTATTTGTACTCCTAACACTTCTTCGGACAATTAATGTGGCTAGTGAAATGTTATTTTCTGGTTGGTAAGTTCAACTTCTCCATTAGCAGGTTTAAGGATGTTCATCAATTAAAACATAATAAATCACTTGCCACATTTGTTGTTATAGTAAACTTGGGACCTCTAGTTTGTCACACAAAAAAGAAGTTGAGATCTCTAGTTTTTACTTGGTACAAAATTGTGGAAATTTTGTACATAAGGGGCAAATTGTTATAAACTATAATCTATATGCATATATAAATATTGAAGTTAAAGCAATTATTTCTTCATTTTACTTTATAAATATATGGAGCTTTCTGTACTGATTTCTTACTGTTATTTACAGATTTCGCAGTTTCTGGACTCTCATGGTTTCATGGATTATCTTGAGAGGGGCATGGGTTCTGATGAAAACAACAATAATCTCCTCGACAAATTGCAAGATGCAATTGGAAGGGGTCAGAATCCTTTTTCAGTTTTACCTTCAAATACAGTAGAGGCTGAGATTATAACAATCTCAGATCCTGACATTGGAACATCAGGTAAATTTCTATTCAACATTAGTGAATTGTTCCATTATTGAAAATAAAAGGATATCATGATATGCTTGTTTGATGACTCATTTTTTTTTAATTTTCAGGATCTGGTGCGAGATATACTTATGATAGGTTTCCCTCAAACATTAGAACGGAAGAGCAAGAAGAAAAGAGAAAGCAGATACTTGCAGCAGCAAGTGGAGCTTTTGAATTAGCTGGAAAGCAAACTCCTAGGTACCATATAAGCCTTATTTTGAGCCAAATAATATATATATTCAAAACAAAAGGAATGAAATCCATTCATTTTTCTCGTTGCTAGTGAATCTGAAAATGGAGATATAGTGGAACAAAATTGAAATGCTAAATTTTTTGCAAATGAATCAAAATCAATAAGACATAACAAATTCCCTCAAGGAAAACACCAAAACAATGGTTAATCAAGTGTTGATCATGCCTGTGTTGAACTAGTTGAGGGGTAGAAAAAGTTGCGGATTGCATGTTGCTGTCTTATACTCAATAGTAAGATGATTTTCTTTAATGTAACTACTTACCTGGGCCCAGCTTTTTATTTATTTTGTTCTTATTCTATCTTGTTCTCGTTATTAGATTGTTATGAGCCACCCAGCCACTTTTACCATAACCCGATTGTTGTTTGAGAGTGTACCATGACTAAATATTGCTATTTGGACTTGTTTTTAATTGGTTTCAGATGTGGGAAAATATAATGAGAATTCAGAAAGGGGAAATATGAAAATTGATTATATATCTGACATTATTTTCATTCAGATTAATGTTTTTTGATCACCACTTGATTTATTCTCACTTACATTTGGATAATTTTATTTTATTTTTATTTATTTATTGTCTTGGTTAGCTATATATTGAAAGTTTTGGCCATTAAAAAAATGAACTACAAAGTATTTTTCCCTGTTCTGAATAGCTTAGAGCGGTTGTACCTCTAATATAGCCCCTACTTTTTCATCTTTCCTTTCCAGTTCACCAGCCTTCCTGCCAAAGGACTCCAAAGCAGACAGCCTAAGTCCAATGGAGAGAGCAGTAAGTTCCATACAGAGTTGTTGCTGCTTTATTAGTTCTATTTTTACATTCTAGAGCTTCCCAGACTCTGCAATTATTTTATTGTTCACAGGCAGAAAGGGACCGCATGGTTTTGGACATAAAAGTTAAGCTGCAGGTAGAGTCCACCCTTCTCCTCCCATGTGCTTTCTTTTTGTGTGTGCATGAATGCATGTGTAAATCTAGGTCATTATATATTGCAAAATGGTCATTATATAATGGAGTGCTTGAAATTACATTCCTTCATTTGACACCTGCACTCTGGTTTTATGATTGTCCTGTTACACAGGGTCTATGGTTACGTCTTCTCAAATTGGGAGCAACTGATGATCCTCTTTCATCATTCGAATATGGCACAATCCTTGGTATTTTTTTTTGTCCCCTATTTTCTCTTTTTCTTTTAAGACTTATTGGATCAAATGCCCCCTATCGTTTGCTCGGTTTGGCACCTTGCCCCTGATTTAATTTTTTTTAAGCGTTAAACCCCCTAATGTTACTATCTATTGGCATTTTTGGTCAACATTGCCCCCTGGTTTTGGGGCACTTTTGTGTAACAAAAGCCAATAAATATTAAACAGTAACGTTAGGGGGTTTAATGCTTAAAAAATTTAAGTAGGGGGCAACTTGCAAAACCGGAAAAACGAGAAGGAGCATTTGAACCAATGAGTCTTCCTTTAAATAGGATTTAACACTTTTAATATTATTGAGCAAATTCTGTGATTGCTTTCATGATCAATTTGCCATGGAGGTTATTGCTTTAAAGAGCATGCAAGTGAACACATTTTTATATTTCGGTTTTGCAGCTTTGATTGAATCTGATGCTGAAGGAATTGGCGGTAGTGGATTTGTGGAATGTATAAGGGAGCACATTAATTCAGTATGTAGCATTAAAAAGAATACAGGGTTTAGATCTTGCTGCATTATGTTTTATAAATATAACCATTTTATACTTTCAGGGATGGCGGTGTCAGTTGACCGAAGAACAGTTTATTGCAGTTAAAGAATTGGTAAGCAAATGTAAAATAAATTTCTTCCTAGGATTATTCCAGATAAAAAAAAAAAAAAATTCAATCCTACTGTTGTTATATATATATTTTCTTGTTTCAATAGAATTTGCCTGTTCCTTCAAAAATAATGCTAACTTTCTCCAAATACAGCTTAAAACAGCAATCAGCCGTGCAACTTCGCGTAATGATATGTTGACCGTCAGAGATGCCATTGAAGTTTCTGCTGAAATGTATAAGAAGGACACAAATAATGTTTCAGACTACATTCAACGTCATCTTATATCTTTATCCATCTGGGAGGAATTACGGTATGTGCTTGTTATAGTCTCATGCTGATGTTAAATATCCTTTATTATTATTATTATTTATTTATTTTATTTATTTTTTGTGATTGATTATAGAATTTCATATTTTATATGTAATTATTGCAGATTTTGGGAAGGATATTTTGACTATCTGATGGAGCGTTCTGCAAATAAGTAAAGATTCTATTAACCCTTAATGTTTCAGTTGTTAATTTACTTGATGCATATTTTTCATTATAGCTATTAAATCACATTTCCTTTTCTTGGTATATCTTTTGTATCATCTTCAGTTTTGAGCTTTTGATTTTATTGATGCCATCTATGCATCAAGCTTTCAGTAGCTCACCGCAGTGGGTTTTTCAATGAGGTTTCCGTATGCAGAAGCATGGCTGGAGTTTTTTGCTCATTTTCACTGGCTGCAATTATGTTGTGGTCAATAAGAACAAACGATTATAATGACATTTGATGTTAACCAAAGTTTTCCTGAAGGATCCCGGATCCTATTTAGTTTTTATTCTTTAGCCTTCTTTTTATTATGATTTGTTTTAAAGCTTTATAGGGTAAAGGTGAACTCTTTTGACGAGAAGAATGTCTTAGCAAACTTACTGTTTATTCCCTTTACATATCAGGTCAGCAAATTATGCAGCTTTGGTGACAGCACAGCTGATTGTGGTTGCATCACATATGGTAATGTTATTATCATTGCTACTAGTATTGATTATTTATCCAAGTTTTCCATGTTGTCTCTCAAGATATATGTTTTGATTAATTTCTTCAAGCTAACAAGCTGTCTTATGTCATTTTAAAGGCTGGATTGGGACTTCCTGATACCGATGCTTGGTACATGATTGAAACAATAGCAGAGAAAACCAACATTGGGTACAAGCAATTTGTAAGTTAAAATAAAGTTCTTCAATACTTGATTATGAATGAGTTTCAGAAATTTATATATGGTGTTGTTCCAGTGTCGTTTTCTTTATGTGTTTACGCATTTGTGTTGGGCATGTTTCCATGGTCCAACACCTATATCTGACTGGCACTATTACTCATCTGGTGAATATACCTTGGATGTTTCAGCTTGTGCAGAGTATGAGTGCAAGCCTGAACTCCAATTTTTTAGCAATACTCTTTCTTGGATCATTTTTTCATGCTCAAACCTCCTTTCCCCCAATCTATCTTTGTTAACTATTGTATTTAGTTTTAAATTGTTAGATTTTTTTTTTATTTTTATTTTTTTTGTTTATACAGTGGGTTGCTAATTAATGATTTCTTAGCTGGAAGCTCAATTAGGAATAACATGTTATGCATTCTTAATTTTTATGCGTGAGATCTTGTATTTTTTGGCATCTTTGCGTGTATGCATCTGTTTTTCCTTCTCTTTGGCTTAGAACCAATATATCCTCTCTCTCTCTCTCTTTTTTAAAAAATAATATATATATAGCATGTCCTCCGATTGTTACTAAAGATGGTAATGGTTAATCAGTCCTTTTAATTCATTCAAGGAGGGAAAATGAATCCTTGATATCTAATCTATTATGATGATATTTATTGATGACAAGATATAAATTTTCTCTCAATGTTTGATTGGGAAACGAAAACATGACAGAAATGGAATGGAAGAGACACTTGAAATTGTGGAAAAATGTTGGATACATTCCACAATTAGTCCCCAAACTGTTTCACTGTTAGCACTTTGGCCGGAAAATTACACTTCTAGATATTAAGCTCTCAATACGCTACTCTCCTTCTCTCTTCAACCGCTCATCTCGAAGCTCTGTTTGGGGGAGAAGAGTGTTGGAGTTTGAAGGTAGCGATAATCCTCAATAGCAGAGCAAAAGAGGCTTCTTAGTTGATCGGAGAAGTAAAGGGTCTCACGAACTCCTCCAAGTCCAAGGCTTTTTCCTTTCTCTTGTGAGGTTCAAAGAAAGACTCAGAAAGGGAAGAATTTTCTCTCTTCAGGTAAATCTGCCACTTGGGTTTTCCCAGGAAATTTTTTTTCTTCCTGTTTTGTTTGTCTTTTCGCAGGGAGATGAGAATTGGGTTTGGTCAATTATATTAGTCGATTTTAGGCTGAACAATGCTTAATTAGTAAGAAAACACAGAGATGAATGTTGCATATCCATAATAAGAGAAGTGAGGTACTATTTTGTGTCTTTGAAGGTGAATTCTGTGAAAGAATGGGAGATGGATTGGTTCGTACTTTTTAGTTGTATTTTTGTACTTTGTGGGGTTTCAAATTAAGGGGAAGTTCAATTCATAGTTGTGCTTTTGGACTTTATCATCAGAAGTAGTTGTGATGTCACTATCATTTGTTGCCAAAGAAAGATAATTTCATGGATGTCTTTTTCAGACCACTTATTGTGATCTATGTTGTGCAATAAGTTCTCTCAACTTTGATGAGATCGCATGTTCATGTAGAAAAATCATTTACTAAGTGACTTGCTTCCAATATTGTTCTTCAAATATATGAACTTATAATATTGTTTCTTTCTTT
>WUAT03093624.1:0-12982 GCA_010015005.3 Ulmus americana | reverse complement strand
CCATTATTTATTACAAACCCCCACATACAAAATGAATATGATTAGGTTACACATTATATTAAAAGAAAAAAAAATAGAACGATACAAATAGTAGGTAATTATGATCGTGATTTGAATCGGAACATTATTAATGTAGTAGTACGTAGTTACTTATGCTTGAGCCTGTGGCGTTAGCAACCTCTATAATTTGGTTTTACATGGAGCCTGGCCTTGCTATTCCTGTAATCTAAGTCAAACCCCTTTTTTGGAGCGTTTGGTTAGTCTTATATAATGACAATGTCCCATTTCTCTCTTTTGTTTTATCTTTTTACAAAAAGCATTAATTAATTAATTAATTTTTAATTAGAAATTGAGATGGATAATCTAAGTCGTATTGCAGTGGACCTAAGGTCTTGATTAACATAATTGAGAAAATGACTATTTTGTATAATCAAACCAAATGTTGAGAATTGCAATAATTGCAAGGATGGACGAGTAAAATACGTTTTTACTCCTCAGTTTTGCAAGCTGAAAATGTTTGCATTTTTTTGTCGATTGAATAGTCGCTGGAGGAGCCGTCAATTTTTCACCAAAAAAGTCTATTTTTCCTGAAAAAACAAAGTAGATCAAATGTAATGTATAAGGAAAAAGGGCGTATTGAATGTAATCTCCTAAATGTTTTTTAAATAGGATATGACATCAACATCTTGAGTGGATAGCCCAGACGAGTGATTGGGCCAAGTGTGTCTTTGTCTTATCTAGTACGGAGTTTTCAGTTAGGTTAGACATATGACATCGCCCATTACGAAATTAAACGTGAAACTTTATCTTTTTTGTCTCCAGTTCCATCGGAGCTTTTACATATACGATCGAAGAGGAAGAGGAAGAGGAAGAGAAAGAGAGAGTGGCGATGGCGGAAGTGAGGAACAAGCAGGTGGTGCTGAGGGAGTACGTGTCCGGTGCACCCAAGGAATCAAACATGGCGGTCACCTCTTCCACTCTCAAACTCAAACTTCCAGAGGGCTCCAAAGGGGTTCTCGTAAAGAACCTCTACTTGTCCTGCGATCCCTATATGCGCAACCGCATGAAGAAAGCCGATCACGCCTCCTATGCCGATTCATTCAAACTCGCTTCTGTCAGTAATCCTATTCCGATTCCCATTCCTTGTTTTTTTTCTTCAATTGTTGTTTATGTGAATTGGAATCCAAAACTTGCAGCCTATAATTGGGTATGGAGTGAGCAAAGTGTTGGAATCAGGGGACCCAAATTTCAAACAAGGCGACTTGGTTTGGGGAATAACTGGCTGGGAAGAGTACAGTATTATCGATTCAACACAGGCTCTCTTCAAGATCCAACACACCGATGTTCCTCTTTCATACTATACTGGACTTCTGGGTAAAACTAGAACCATTTCTTTTAAACTCGTAGACCTTTGTGTGATTGATTGGTGTTCTATTCTGATTTATGTAGGTATGGCTGGTATGACTGCTTATGCCGGCTTCTACGAGCTTTGCACTCCTAAGAAAGGGGAATACGTCTATGTTTCCGCGGCATCTGGTGCTGTTGGCCAGCTCGTTGGGCAGTTTGCCAAGTTGTTGGGATGCTATGTGGTTGGGAGCGCTGGAAGCAAAGAAAAGGTATGTTGGTTTCGTGACTAGCGACTTGGGATGAGTTGATTTGCCTTTACCAAGTTGTTGGGACCTAGAAAATCAACTTGTTATTGTCTCAGGTTGATTTGTTGAAGAACAAGTTTGGGTTTGATGAGGCTTTTAACTACAAAGAAGAGCCTGACTTGGTTGCAGCATTGAAAAGGTTAGACTGTCTTAAACCTCTTTCTACTGCTTTTTTTGCCAAGTTTGGATTTTGGGATGAGATGGGATGGGACTACCGTTCCATTTAAGAATGGACCTAAGGATTCAAATGTCACCAAATTTTTTTCGAATTTAGGAGTTGTCACACCATATTTTAAAATAGTCATTTAAACTTCTTTACTTATTGTTTAGTGACTTAAAGTGATAGAAATTGTGAACTTATTGTTTAGTGACTTAAGTGATAGAATTGTGATTTAAGTGACATAAATTGTGCCTGACGTGGAATGACAAAACAGACTGAAAATAACTGTTATAATTTCTTTCACTTAAAGTCACTAAGCAGTAAGTTTAGAAGGTTTAAATGCAATTTTGAAACATAGGGTGGCAAGTTTCAAACTCGAGAAAATTAAGGTGGCATTTAAATCATGAAGTCTTAAGAATGAATTCAAACAATACTCGTCTCATCTATACACTCAAATTAAGTACCATCTACAAAACAAGTTTTTACTAAAAAAGAGGAGTTTCTGGTTAATCTTTCTTACCAGGTACTTCCCTGAAGGCATAGACATTTACTTTGAGAATGTTGGGGGAAAGATGCTCGATGCTGTGCTACTAAACTTGCGGGTCCATGCTCGAATTGCTGCTTGTGGGATGATCTCACAGTACAACCTTGAACATCCTGAAGGTGTGCATAATTTAACGCAACTGATCGCGAAACGCGCTCGCATTGAGGGATTCCTGGTTGGCGAGTATTATCACCTTTATCCAAAGTTTCTTGAATTGGTTCTGCCTTCCATCAGAGAAGGTAAGATAACTTATGTTGAAGACATAGCCGAAGGCCTCGAGAATGCCCCTGCAGCTCTGGTTGGAATCTTCGCTGGCCGCAATGTAGGAAAACAACTAGTTGTGGTTTCTCATGAATGAGCTGCTTCAAACAAGTTCTACTCCAACACTTTGAGCTCTCTTCAAACAAATTGTACCAAAAACACAGTTATATTTCTATATGTGTGAGGAGTTTTTTTTTTACTGGTTTTTATGTCTCCCCTAATGTTGTCTCATTGGAGTGAAAACAAGTAATGCATAAGTAATATATATATTATCCTTGTTTTAAGGTAAGATTCAAATCTCAATATCATTATTGCAACTTTTGACCACACAAAATTTTCATTGTTTAAAAACACTTTTCTTTGGCACCAACAATCCAAAAGACTAAAACCAACCAAACAAAATATAAACACCTGTGGCTATGGGATTCTCAATTTAAATACTAGACTAATGGAAACACAATAACCCCAAAATGACAAGCACACTAGGAGCTTCAAATAGTAGAATGCTCAGCTCTACTTGTTTTTAAAACTTCACTTGGGTCATAAGTATGTACAAAGATGCTTACTGCCCAAGCCTTCCAATTACGGCACCAAGAAACACCGGGCCAAACTACAGAGGATAAGAGTATCCTCGGAGAGAGTTGGAGTCCACACCCGACTCGCGGAGCAGTGCAATACGTCCAGTTCGTGCCACCTACAAGACATAATGTTATTTAGGCCTTGCCCAAAATTCTTACAATTGATTACTACGATTGCATGACAAACCTCACAAATGCCATAGGGCTCCAACAATCTATGCAGCGCAATCATCTTGTCCAAAGTTCCTGTAAGCTGAACATTTATTGAATCAAACTAATCAGTCGGGAGCCATAGGCAATAAAAGTTCATTTTGGAGGAATAGTAATTAAAAAACTGGTTCATCAACCCCATAATTTCAATAAAGACAGTTCCTACAAAGCAGGGGACTTGCTATATTATCTTAGGAAAGGGTAAAATTCACCTCAAGGGTTATTGAATGGTCTGAAACGTCAACAGCTTTAGCCCTGAATATGTTAGCAATGTCAAGGACATCTCGCCGAGCAGCAGGATTCGCAACAACCTTGATTAGCACCAATTCTCGCTCAGCAAATGGCAAGTGGGTTAGATCTTGGACCTGTAGCACTTCAACTCTCAGTTACCAGCTGGCCACTCAGTCCATCAGTTTTAATGAAAAACAGTTTGCTCATTGTTTTTCATCAAATGATAATTAATATTCAACAGATAAAAAATAATAATAAAAAAAATAAAAATAAAAAAACAAGAAATTAAAAGGAAAGAAAGGTCTATCATGCTTAACCACTGGGGTAATTTAGAGGATTTGAACAGAGACTGAAAAACCCCTGAGTGGGATATAAATAAACCAATGAGATCTCACTTTGCCTGATTTCACCTACTAGTTGGCAATAAAATATTGTGTAAAATTACTATCTGATCTCGAACCAGGAAATGACAAAGGAACTAAATAAACTTATACCAAGTAAAGCCAACCAATACTGTTTAGTTTAACTGATATCAACTGATAGATTCTTTTAAACAACTAAATTCTTACCTCATGAAGATCAACGAGCTTATAAAGCTGCTGAATTAACTTAGTGATTGATTCATCTGTACCAGGAACAACAGTAGTAATTCGAGAGAGGCCCTCGATTTCTGCATGGCCAACAGCTAAACTCTGATGACAAGAATGGGACATGAATGACCAAAGGTGTAAAACTTGTAAACCAAACAGAAAGAGAGAGAAAGCAAACATACCTGAATGTTATAGCCCCTTCGGGCAAAAAGCCCAGTAACAAGGTAAAGGACTCCAGGAACATCATTTACAAGAATGGATAAAGTATGTGATCGGAAACCACTCGTCTGAGATTAGTAAGTAAAGAAATAAGTACTCTATTCAAGAAACAAAATCATGGACAAGTCAGACAAGAATCGGATAATTTGTGATACACAGATTAAGAATTTTGTTAGACTAATTCTTTATAAGACATATTTAACCAATAGGATGCTCCTAAAGTGGATCATACTACTAATTGAGAGTTGTCATTGTGTGCCGTACATCCTTAAAAAAAAAATAAAGTAAAACCGAGACCAATTCTGATGGTAATACTGCTTACATCTTCATCATTGAGAACACCCCAGTGGGCATCAAGAACTTGATTGAAACTTAAGACATTAGACGGCTCCACGGGATAAACATCACCCTTCACCAACAAATAAATGTATATCAGAATAAATTAGAGGCAATAACCATTTGGAGTAGCAATAAGAGATGTTCGCATAAATTAGAAAACAGTACAAATTCTAAATTTATGCCATAAATTGTATTTGAATTTCCTTAACACAAATGAAACATGCAACTTCATTCATGAAAATACAAAGGAACAAATAGAAGTTACCCGAATTTTTCTGCAGGTTCATTTTTCAACCAAATTTTATTTTTTCAGGTGAAGATGCAAGAGTTACGAGGGAGTGGTGGAGTAGGGGAAGGCAACGCACATTTAAATTCATCTCATCTAATTAGCTCTATTTTCCTGAAGGTCGGAGAAACAACATAGCATCGTTCATTTTGTTCATGTGTTGCAATTACAAAGTCCAATTGCTTAGGAACTAACCTAGGACTACACAAACTTCTCATATTGACAAACCAAAAAAAAATTGATGTGCTAACCTCTACAGACATGTCAGATTCACTATTACTTGATCTGCCTTCAACCCCCGCAAGAGCATCAATAGGTATTTGCTCAGGATCCGGATATGAAGCTGCTGGATATCGCGAAAATGGAGCAGATGCACCTAACTTTTCCCTCCTCAAGGCAATCTACTTGTGTAACAGTTTCACATGATACAACACGAAATGTTTTTAAAGAGAAAAATAAATAAGAGGCATTAAATGGTATAAAAACAAATTTCAAAAAGAGTTTATACCTTTCCAGTTCGGGCAATTTCTTTGATTCCAAACTTGCTTAAATTTCTTTGCAGGGCAACTATCTTCCCTGGGTCTCCAGTCACCTGGGCATCAACGCAATTATAAATATCATAGTTTTCAAATCATCAAAATATCTAATAGCATAACAGTAAATCAAAGTTTAACTCCCACAGTCCGACTAAACGAAGTCATCTAATTTCTGCGGTTTTCACATTACCACCACATTTATACATGCCAAACATTTTGCTTCGCATATAGAAAACTGCCAAGTACCTCAATGGTTACTGAGTGCTCTGATATATCCACAATTTTTGCTCTGAAAATGTCCACCAACCATTTGATCTGAAACATTAAAACCAAAACAAAGAAAATCATTTTCGAATTGATAAGACAACAATTTTATTATGGTTTTAAAAAACAACTCTCAAAGTACCTCGGCACGGTAGAGCGGTTCAGCATTGACTTTTATAAGCATTAGTTCTCGTTCTACTTGGGGCTCGCTTGAAATATCATCAACCTGACCATCAAATGGCATATAAAGAGTAAGAAATAAGAACAAAAACAAAATAAAACTTTACAGTTAGTTATTAGAAATTGAAGGGAAAGGCTTTTGGAGAGGGATTGAAGTTCCAACATAAAACAATTGTTACTAAATGGAGCAACTCAATTTTCCCATATATTCCCAATGTGGGACTATATCTAATATTAGTAAGATAAAGAGACAATTATAAAAATGAGTTTTTTGACATAAAAAAAGAACCTTCAAAACATTGACTAGCTTGTTAAGCTGCTCGATAACTTGTTGGAGAACCCTTTGAGTTCCAGAGACAACAATGGTGAAAAGTGCCTTGTCCTTATTGAGACCAACTGCTAAGGACTCGATGTTATATCCTCTTCTGGCAAACACTCCGGCAATTCTATTGATCATTCCACTTTCATCCCCAACAAACACCGAGATCGTATGCCTTGTCACCCTGGATTTACAAAACCACACAAATTCAACATGCAATTGTACATATATATGTTTATAGAAATTAATTTGCATACTTTGATCGGGCGGGTGATGGAGTAGGGACGTCGGAAGAGAATGAGCCGTCAGCGATCTTGGGTTCGAGGCTTCTGGCGGAGAGTTTGAGTTGGCCACGGCCACCATGCTTATGGAATAATGGAAGACGAGTGGAAGTGATGGAAGAGAAATCCACAGGCTCCGCCGAAGAAGATTTGGGAGCGGAAATAGTGGCCAACTGAGCAGAAATGGCCGCCATCAATACTGACTCAATGAAAGAATATTCAGAGATTGATTCAAAGGAATACCCCACCCCTATATGTTTCGTCCTTGACTTGCTCTTCTTTTTCTTGCTGGGCTGGGCCACTCTGTATTGGCCTTTTTTAAACTGGAAATTAGGGCTATGATGGGCCCAATTTCATGCCTTTGGGAATGAATGATCAACAACTAGGGACGTAGACGGGTGAGGCTGTGCCGATTTTCCAAATACCATTACCATCTTTGTTTAGAAATCACCGTCTCATCCTCGTCCTATTAACTATTTATTTTTATCAGGGCAGTTTTGGAAATTCCCCAGCGAGGTAACGGTTTTTTTGCCGCGTAGTGATTTCCCCATTTAGTCAAAAAATAATTTAAAATATTTCTAAATATAAATAATTATTTACAAATATAAATAATTATATACATATATAAACAACTATATACAACTTTAAAATACAAATCTTATTGAATAAGATATATATTTTTACACAAAATTATAATAATATTTATATTTGCATAAATAATTAAAATATATAAAATTAATTTATATATATAATAAACGGGGTGATTTCAGTGCAGGGTAACCAATCCAATCACCGCATCATTCCTGTTTATTTTGAATGGGGATTTCCCGCCTCGTACCCAGCCCCATTTAATTCAGGGGAAAAAACGCATGTCGGGGCAAATTTCAATCCTTATCAACAACTCAAAGCAAGTTGAGAGTATTCTGCTTGATTCCTCTAATAAAACATAACAAGACTTACAAACTCTAATAACCATCACAACATAAAAACAACTTCCACATTGTTGATACAGATTTTGCCCCAACTTAAGAAAATCAAATAAAAGTGAAAATGCAAGTAAAAAGGAAGAAAGAAGACAAGATTTATAGTGGTTCAGCCCGAAAAAGATGGCATACATCCACTAAGCCCCTTCTATTGCCTTGCTGTATAGGAATACAAGAGATTTTCTCTCTGGTTTTCCCACTTCCCTAAGTGTTGATAGAGGAAAATTCCTAGAGAAAAGGAAAAGAAAAATCTTCTTTCTCTTTCTATCTATTTTCTTAGCTTTTGGTATGAATACCCTTATATCTTGGTGGATGGGTAAATTTTAATGAATGACGTGGCACGGGAACATGAAGGGTATTAAAGTAATTTCACAAAATTAATGGACATCCAAGGCAAAGGACTTATTCTTTGAAGGACAGTTAGCAGGGGGAGCAGCAACGAAGGATTCCTACGGAAGACCTTAGTGAAGGATCTCAACAAGGGATCCTTGCGAGGGATCATCTGCGGAGGATATTTTCTGAAAGATTGAAGTCAGTGTAATTAAGATATAAATATTAGATTTCCTTTGTAATTTATTATTCATAACATATTTTGTGAGAATTCTAGAGAGAGATTGAGAGATCATTCTAAGTTGTTCTTTCTCTTATTTATTTTTGTCTTGATAGTTCTTGAGAAATTCTTGTATTCAATCCATTTGAGTTGCAATCGAAGAGGAGTTTATTGTTTGTGTAGTTTTATACTGAACAATTGGGTTTTCATTATATAATAAATAATGCAAAATAAGTTTTTATGGGTCATTATCACCAAAACCAGGTTTTGCAGGTGTGACTGGCATGGTAGACATAGTGGGAAACGTGGCCCAATGAGCGCAAAGGTGTTAGCATGGGGCTAGACATGCCAATGAATCCTTTGTCATTTTTTGCCACTTCGTACCTGACCTGATATGCCATTTCCTCACATTTTGATACTTATCCCCAATCTTCTAGAATATTCTTTTATTTTATTTTATGGCTTTTTTTTTGCCATGTGTCGCCTTTTGATTGGTCTTTTAATAGGGAATTTCTCATCCATTTACAACTCTCCCCCAACTCCTTTGGTGGGAACATAAAAAAGGAGTTAAATTTTTATTTAATATTTGCATTGAGTCTTTCCAAAGTCCCCTTTTTACCCTTGTCTTTTGAATTTCCCCATACTCAAACCTTTTGACTTCTCACATTTAAGAAGCTTGACATTTTTCTTTTAACGCCACGTGTCGTGTCCTTACTAGGCGCAAACTATTAGGCTTCCAACATACTCATATCTAACTTGTTTCTCCTGCTTTTCCTTTCATTTGGTCCTTTGTACTTCACTCTTTTTTTTCAATGCTTCTCTCAAAAGCTCCAAAACTCCCAAAAACTTCAAAGCTCTAGGTTTCTCCCACAAAGCTCTTCAAAGCACCTTCAACCTTCGCCTCTAACATCTCTTTCACGCCCATATTTCCCGTCATCATGCTACCACTTAATCGGCTAAAGCTTGGAGCATTTTTCGGTGGAGCCCTCCATACCTCAGATTCATTCTCCTCAACGCTCTTCATAGCTCCCCTACGGTGAATCTCACTCGATATTCGAAGGTAACGTTTTTTTCCCTTATCTGTGGACAAATTTGAGTTTATTTTTGATTCTCTATAAGAGCTGATGATATCCTTGGTTTTCCAACAAAAAACCTATTTTACCTTGATGGTCACAACATTGGGCAAGGCCCCGAAAGTCACATCAAGTGCGATGGTCCCTGCCAATTCTACTATGTTGCCCATAAAGCCGAAAAGTGGCATTACCACTTTCTGCAAACTTTTATCAATCAGAGTCATCTTATCATGCGTTTTGACGAATAGGACGTCTGCCAAACTTCCTGTATCTATGAGATTTCTCATGACCCTATGATTTGCAATATCCAGCTCGACCACCACCACATCTATATGGGGATGAATTAAATGCATGGCCTCCTCCTCAGTGAAAGTTATGGGAAGATGCTTTGGGTACTTTGGTAGAACTATCATCTATGCAAAGTTCACCACTTGACTGGTAGATGTCATCTTGGCTTCCCGTGCATACATTTTCCTAGCAGAATTAGAATATCCTACTGCCATCCTTCGAAAATCGCATTGATAACATGTCGTGTATCTTAACTTGCCTGCCGATTCTGTGGGGGCCTGACCTAAGGTTGATTATTCTATTGACCATTTCCCTGACGGGGGGTTTTGTCTCACATTCCAGTCTACGAACTCTTACAGCTTTTCTTCCCAGACCAATTGTTCTATAGCCTCCTTGAAAACGTAACATCGTGAAGTCTGATGCCCTAGTTGATGATAATACTGGCAGTATGCATTACTATTTTTCAAAACAAACTTCATCGGAGAGGGTATAGCTAGTATATTTTCACTTTTGACGATATAAAGTATCGTCTTGACGGCGATAGTGAGAGGAGTAAATTTTGTGAAACTAGGAGTTCGTAGAGGTCGGTCCCAGGTAACGTAACTCTTCGCGAAGTTACCCAGACTATATTGATGAACCTGGTTGCCAGATGCAGGTACTTGGTTCGTTACTTTAGGTCCACTTCCTTTACTTTTATTGGATTCCTTCTTTCATCTTTCTTCTTTTACCTGATCCTCCTCATCTTCCCCATCTTTAGTTAGATCAAACTTTTGTATGGTTTCCATCATTTCCGCTAACGTGTCGGGTTTTTCCAGCTTTACCAATTAATAGTAAGGCTTTTCCTTGTGGACATGACTGATGAAGTAGGAGATGGCTACCTAGTCATTGTAGTTGACCACCTAAAGTGCTACTTTATTAAACCTTTTTATATACCTGTGCAAACTCTCTATTTTGCGTTGTTTCACTGACTTCAACGAGTCCATCGATTTTCGCACAGGTTCTACCCTAGCGACCTGTGCGACAAACTTGTCAGACAGATCCAGTGAGCAAGCTGTGGAACCACAACCTGGCATAACCCCCCAAGTTCATGGAGAACAACCTACACAACAGTGCGTCCGATTTCTCATTCTAGTTCATCCAGGTAATATACTTGTCCAAATGCTCAGATAGACTGGTATTTATCATGTATGGCTCAATCATTGGGATTTTAACATCTTTAGGAACTCAATATTACAGGATGTCAGTAGTGAAAGGCTGGCGACAACATTCGGTAGTGGTTGCCACTTCCTTGATGGCTTTAAAGTTTTGGAATTGTTGAAACTCTTCAAGCTGCCTTGCTAGGCTAGCATCACCAACACCATCTGGGTCCAGATTCTGTTCCTCCAAACGCATGGAAGCACAAGTCGCTAGCCCCTTAAACTTGTTGCCTCATTCAACCAAACTAATCTTTTCCTTCTGTTTTTGTTTCAAGTACTTGTGCAGGTCTGGATCTGCGTTTTCATTGACAATATGGACAGCCAAGTTGTCAGCATCAGCTTTCCTGTTCTTATACTCTCCCTTTAACTGAACTACTTGCTTCGAATGCGCCACCTCTGCTTCACTGGGCATGCTAGCTACCAACTCACTAGAGTTTTCAAGCACTTCCACTAGTTTGCTGATGTTTCCCAGAGATTTCCCAACACCTTCGTGTTGAGCATACAGGTCATCCAACTATTATTGCAGTTCATCCTGGTAAGCCTTTGATATTATGACATTATCGAGTCTAATCTTTGGGCTACCACTTGCACCTCAGGCAGCCGCCCTTTTTGCTCTATCTATACCCTTCTTTGACTTCCTCTGAACCTTTTCTTTTGCTAGATTCCCAAGAGTTTGGATGGTGGGATTCTTCTTGAGGATGACACCTTTGTCTTCCTCCAGAAAGCCCATTTTCCATCATTTTTCACGTCTGGGCTTTCCTTCAATGACTAAGAAGTTTTATTTCCATCCATGGTACTGAGAAAAACGAAATTTGAACTAGACCAGATTTGACAATCCAATCACTTCCACAAGCTGGAGATTGCCCCGAAATCTCACAAGGCCCTCCTTCTAGCGCCAATTTGTTGGTGCAGATTTTGCCCCAACTTAGGAAAATCAAATAAAAGCTCACAAACGGTGAATAAAAGTGAAAATGCAAGGAGAAAGGAAAAAAGAAGACAATATTTATAGTGGTTCAACCTGAAAAATATGGCCTATATTCGCTGAGCCCCTTCTATTGCCTTGCTGTAAAGGAATACAAGAGGTTTTCTCTCTAGTTTTCCCACTTCTCGAAGTGTTGAAAGAGGGAAATTCCTAAAGAAAAGGAAGAAAAAACTCTTATTTCTCTTTCTATATGTTTTCTTAGCTTTTGGTATAAATATTGCTTGTTGTGTTGTGCTGAAGGAAAATACCCTTATATCTTGGGTTTTCCTTATACAATGAATAATACAAAATAAGTTGTTATGGGTTTTTATCACCAAAACCAGCTTTTACAAGTGTGGCAGGCATGGCAGACGTAGCCCAATGCGTTTTGAGGTGTCAATACGGGCCCAGGCCTGCTAGTGAATCTTTTGTTATTTTTTGCCATTTCTCCTCATATTGATACTTATCCTCATTCTTCTAGAATATTCTTTTATTCTATTTTATGGCTTGTTTTATTTGTTATTTTCTTTGCCACGTGTCACATGTTGATTGGTCCTTTATTAGAGAATTTCTCATCCCCATGAAATATGGAATACAAGAATCAATGACCTAGAACTCATCTCCCACAATTTGCACATGTTCTCCTATTTCAATAGTCAACTTGGAGTAGCTGTCACAATCATCTTTGGGTGATAGGTTTTATCTAGTCTATAAAACTCAGCATCCACACCGATGACAAACTAGAAAAGGAAAAATTATTTAACTTTCAAATCTCTACTTATTTCAAAGTCTTAAGAACTAACTCTCGTCTAAATGAGATAGAAACATAAATCTTAATAACATACTAAGTTTCCTAGTGTATCCTAATTGGGAAATTGTTGTACTGCGCAATTTCAGACCTTCCTTGACATCCTAAATTCATATTACAAAGAGAAAAGACAATTTGAAGAAAATGGTTGTTTTGGTATATTTTCTAATAGGACATGTGGCTCAAATCCAGCGGCTCATCGATAATTAAGTTTCTTAGGTTCAGATGGAGACTCAGATCAAGAGGAAGGTGCAGAGGAAGAATAAGTAATTCGGGCAACGATAACCTTCTGAAGCAGGTCTAACGGTTCGAGTTAAATAAAGAGGTTGACGTATAATGGTCTTCAAGTTTCAGGTTAGATTCATTTTATTGAGCTACATATTGTGATATGCCAAGAAAAAGCATAATTTTAAATCATGCTTTATTGCCATTAATTAAATAATTAATTGGCAATAATTATTGAATTACGAAAT
>WUAT03093623.1:0-19972 GCA_010015005.3 Ulmus americana | reverse complement strand
ATGAAAACCCTAGTATTATAAATAGCCAAAGTCAAGTCTAGAATAGATTGATCAAGTCGTATCATTGCTTGAGAATTATAGTTATAGATCAAAGTATCCACATACTTATTACTCCTTGAGAAGGTGAATAACAGAAAAGACTAGTGGTATTGAATCTTCAATACTGAGATCTCATTGCAGGCAAGTTCGTGATTCAGAAAGTGAAGGAAGGAGAGTTTTCGATATACTGCGTCTTCAAGGATAATAGTCTAAAACTCGTTTGGTGATTATTTGCTTGTTAGTTTGTGTTTGATGATCCTGTAGGATGTTATAAAATTTTAAAATACTATTCCGCTGTGTTATCACGATAACTTAAATAACAATCCAACACTTCCTCCAATTGAACTCTCAAAGAGCGAGACTCATTCTAGCTCTCGAGGTTTTGATCTTGAAAGCTTTATCATTTCCCCTCAAAATCTTTTTCTCTAATACAGTTTCTTTATTATGAAATTTCTTTTAAGCTTGTAACCATCTGGCTGTCTCTTTTGGAATTTTCGGTTTCTCTTTATATTTGAATATGCTTGGGACTCTTGATTTCCTTTTTATGTTGTTAAGAATTTGGATCTTTTAGTTTTATGAGTGGATTTTGTTCATCTTTATTCTGCTAACTTCTGGTCTTGTATTTATTGATACAAATGTATCTCCTATTGAAAATAGGAGGTGATAATTTGCTGAACTTCTGCAATCTCTATTATTGTCGAGTAGACCTCTAGCCTGCACAGGTGACCTTGGTCATCCTAATTTTGGGAGTCTTAATCATCCTTGTGTAGGAGGTAGCACATAAGTCATTGTTGACCGTCGTTTTTTCCAATTCACTAACGGAAATGAGTCAAGAGTTCAACCTTTGTCTAGTAATTTTCATAAAGGTATTTAATATTTCATCTCTCAAACTATTAATCTTTTTGCTTCATTCGAAGTAGTCATTCTATAAGAGATCATATTTCTAGCTCTGGGACAATTTCATATCAACCTGCCTCGTCTTCCAAACCGTTTTTTCATGCTAGATTTTATGGGAGAGAAGACTCTTCTTCTGAGTTCCACCCATATGTTGAATCTTTAAGGAGGAAGGAACTTAGGCCGACCCCTTCTTATCATTTCCAAAATTTCTGTGATCATAGCTCTGATTTTGAAGAAGACTTTAAAGATGAGGAATCCCTCGAACCCTCTAAAGACCTCGAAGTTCATGTTCCTCTTTTCATGCCAAGTTTTATCCTTCTCATCGCCCTCCTCGCTAAGGCTGACTTATAATTTGCTTCAATCTTTTTTGTAAATTTGAATACTCATTTGTACATTTTTCCTCTGTATTTTCATGATTGACATGTTCACCTATATTTATGGAATGAAATTTCTTTTGATGTATTCTTCCAAAAATAAACTTTAAAACAATTTTCTGGTAAGAAACTCATTCACAAACTAGCAATTATTTTGCTAAAGTTTTCTATAGGAAACAATGAGAATTTCAAAATTATTTATTTGAAATTTCTTCTAATTATAGGAGATCTGAATCAATCTGTCTTATGAATTAGAAAGAAACGTTTAATTTTCTTTGATCCTTTTTCTGATTAGAGGAGATCCAAATCAGCATGTCCTCTAAATTAGAAGAAAATGTTTTGGTTTTTCTGAACCACTCGTAATTATTTTGCTGAAGTTTCATATAGGAAACAATGAGAATTTCAAAATTGTTTATTTGAAATTTCTTCTAATTAAAGGAGATCTGAATCGACTTGTTCTATGAATTTGAAAGAAACATTTTATTTTCTTTGATCCTTTTTCTGATCAGAAGAGATCCAAATCAGCATGTCCTCTGAATCAGAAGGAAATGATTTGGTTTTTCCGAACCTTATTCTAATCAAAGGAGATCCAAATTGGCCTGTCCTCTGAATCAGAAGGAAATATTTTAATTCTACTAAAGCTTCTTCTAATAAGAGGAGATTCAAATCGACATGTCCTCTGAATCAAAAAGAAATGTTTTAGTTCTTCTAAACCTTCTCCTGATCAGAGGAGATCCAAGTCGGCCTATCCTCAAAATCAGAAGGAAATGTTTTCATTCTACTGAACATTCTTCCAATAAGAGGAGATCCAAATCGGCCTGTCCTCTAAATCAGAAGGAAGTGTTTTGGTTTTTTTGAACTTTATTCTGATCAAAGGAGATCCAAATTGGCATGTCCTCTGAATCAGAAGGAAATATTTTAATTATACTAAACCTTCTTCTGGTTAGAGGAGATCCAAATCAGAAGGAAAAGTTTTAGTTCTTCTGAACCTTCTTATGATTAGAGGAGATCCAAATCGTCCTATCCTTTGAATCATAAGGAAATGTTTGAGTTCTACTGAACCTTCTTCTGATTAGAAGAGATCCAAATCGGCATGTCCTCTGAATCAGAAGGAAACGTGTTAGTTTTATCGAATCTTCTTCTAATCGGAGGAGATCCAAATCGGCCTGTCCTCCGAATTAGAAGGAAATGTTTTAGTTCTTCCGAACCTTCTTCTAATCAGAGGAGATTCAAATTAGCATGTCCTCTGAATCAGATGTAAATGTTTTAGTTCTATTGAATCTTCTTCTTATCAAAGGAAATCCAAATCGGCATATCCTCTGAATTAGAAGGAAATGTTTTGGTTCTACTGAACCTTCTTCTAATCAAAGAAGATCCAAGTTGGTATGTCCTCTGAATTAGAAGGAAATGTTTGGTTTTACCAAACCTTCTTCTGATAAGAGAAGATCCAATTCGACCTTTCCTCTGAATCAGAAGGAAATAGTTTAGTCTGACTTGGTTGTCCATTAAATATTTTAGGTGTTTCTATTTCGTCTATTCGTCCTTCCTCTTTCATCTTTCTGTTTATGTCTTGTCTCCTTGGGCTTGACATTTTTTTCCTTTCTGATTTCACTAGGGAGACCCATTCTTTTTGTCTTTGAATTTTGGTATGTTTTCACATTTTTCTTGGCGAGTTGGATGACTTTGATTTTTTTCAATTTTGTAGGAGATTCACTCTGTTGAAGCATTGCTTTAGAATATTTCGAATTAGATGCTTCACAAAAAATCAAAACTTTTATTGATTTGAACTATTTACAAATAGGGTTGACATTGTGTCAGGTTTTTACCTCATTAAAAACCTAATAGGAAAACCCAAATGGGACAAAACCTATAAATGAAAAAAAGAGTCTAGAATTTCATGTTCTGGGCACTTCCTTCCTATTGCTAACATTAATGAGCTTATATGTCCCCTTTTCAAGTACTTCTTTTATCTCAAATGGTCATTCCCATCATTCTACAAATTTTCCTTTTTGCATCACTTCTGGAACCCTTCTAAGGACCTACTCACCATGTATGAACCTTCTGATCTTCACTTTCTTGTAGTAAAATTCTTGGGCTATTTGCTGATATGTAGCTTTTCTGACTTGAGCGCACTCTCTTATGTCTTCTAGGAGGTCTAGGTTTTTGGCCAATTGCCTTTAATTATCTTCAATACATTCTGATATGAAAGATGTGAGGGTTTGGATCCCTACTTCTATCTGTATCACAGCTTCTGTTCCGTATACTAGAGCAAAAGGCAATTCATCAGTTGCCTTCTTCTAACTTGTTCTTTGCGCCCATAGTACTTTTGGTAATTCTTCAATCCAATTTTCCTTTTTCTCTTCGAGGTTCTTTCACATATTTGGGATGATAGCTTTATTAGTTGTTTCTACCATTTTGTTGGCTTGAGGATGGTACACTAGCGCAAAATTTTTTCTTGATGTTATACATCTCGCAGAAGCTTTCTACGATGCTATTGTTGAACTGTGTCCCATTATCCATGGTTAGAACTTTTGGCATCTCGAATCTGTACATTATGTGTTTCCAAATAAAGTTGATTACATCATTTTTGGTCACATGGGAATATGCTTCTATCTCAACCCAATTGGTATGATAATCAGTTGCTAGCAAAATGAAGCACTTTCCCCTTTTGCAGTTGGTAGTTTTCCTATTATATCAAACCCCACCTAGAAAATGGCCATGAGCTTGTTATACAACTGAGATGTTCAAAGTGTTGATGAATTAATGGTGCATGTTTTTGAAAATTTTCACATTTTTGATCGAATTTATGAGCATCTTTCATCATATATGGCCAAAAATACCCTATTGTAATAGCCTTATGAGCAAGATTTCAGCCTTCAGTATGGTTGCCATATACGCCACTATGGATGTCTTGCCGAACTCATTTTGATTCTTCTCTTCCAAGGCATTTCAATAATGGTCCATCAAATGATTTTTTGTAAAGTTCTCCTTGGAATAAAGTATACCTGGCTGCTTTTATATGCACCTTTCTTGCTTTTGTCTTAACTTCTGGCTGAATTGATTGGGTTAGGTAATCTACGATGGGCTTCATCCAGCTTTCTTTTGAAACCTCTACCATGTTGACCTCTTTGATTTCCTCATTAGGTACCTCGTCAATCTCTCTAATATGCTTCTTTTTCGTGTAATATATGTATACTGTCCCTTTTGCTAAGGCGCCTGCTCTTGCGTTCAATTATATCTTTATTGTTCTAATTTCTATTCTTCCAAACTTTACTGCCAATCCTTGGAATTTCTTACTCAATTCTTTTAGATGTGGTTCTTTTATTTTAGAAGTTTCGTTTATGTGCCTTGAGACCAACTCGGAATCCAGATAAACTTTGAGGATTTGGACTCCCAACTTTTGTGCTAACTCCAATCCTAAAATCAATGCCTTGTACACAGCCTAATTATTAGTCATCTTTTGCTCCATGCACATAGCTTCTTCTAAATTCACTCATGTTGCTGATTCTAGCACTATTCTAATTCCAACTCCAAATTTGTTTGTTGCTCCATTAGTATTTAACCTCCATTCCTTAGCCTCTTATGGTAGCATGGTTGGTTTTTTCTCTACTAGCTTGACGATTGAATTTCTACAATGAAACCAGTTAACACTTGCCCCTTTTTTGCCGTTCTTGGCTCATCTTTTATGTCATATACTCAAAGTTCGATTACCCATTTAGTTAATCTTCCTGAAAAATCAGGCTTAGATAGAATTCGTCTTATTGGATAGCTTGTCATCACCACAATTGTATGGGCTTCAAAATAATGTCTTAACTCCTTCTTTGTTGTTAAGAGCGCACTGACCATTTTCTCCATGGTAATGTATCTAGTTTCTGCATCTAATTAAGACCAATTTGCTCTTGTAGAACACTAGCTTTTGCTTGCCTTCATCCTCCTTCATTAAGATTGCACTGACGGCCACTTCTGAAACTGCAAGGCACAAGAACAAATCTTCCCCTTCTTTTGGTGCAGCTAGAATAGGAGTCGTGCTTTGGTAGTTTTTTTTTTCTTTGAATGCTTGGCTTTGTTCCTCCCCCAGTCCAATGTTGCTGATTGTTTTAAACTCTTTAAGAATGGCTTACATTTGTCTCACATTCTTAAGATAAACCTGCTTAGATTTGCAATTTTTCTAGTCAAACTTTGTACATCTTGGACAATTCTTGGTTCCTCAATCTCCAAAAGAGTTTTTACTTGTGTTGGGCTATGTTTAATTTCTCTTTTACTCACAATATGTCTGAAAAACTGTCCAAACAAAACTTTGAAGGCACATTTGAGAGGGTTTAACCTCATTTTATATATTCTGAAATCTTTGAACAATTTGTCTACATGTTGGATATGATCTATAGCCTATTTGCTTTTGATCACTATGTCATCGATATATGCTTCAACATTTTTCCCGAGGAGGTTGAAAAAAATCTTGTTGATTAATATTTGATATGTCGCTCCCGCATTTTTTAGACTGAATGACATCACTTTGTAACATTAGATTCCCCATTCAGTTATGAAGGCTGTATGATCTCTTTTGCTTTTATTCATCATTATCTAATTGTAGCCTGAATAAGCATCTAGGAAACTCATCTATTCATAGCCAGTAGCATCCACTAATTGATCAATTTTGAGTTATGGATAACTGTCTTTGGGGCAGGCTTTATTCAAATTAATGAAATCTATGCATACCCTCTTTTTGCCATTCTTTTTCTTCACTACAACCACATTAGACAACCAAATGGGATATTGAAAAGGCGTAATGGCTCCAACCTCCAACAACTATCAACTTCTTTACTTATGATTTGATTTTTTTTTATGGTGCAAATCTTCTTTGCTTTTGCTGCACAGGTGGGAATGTGGGATTGACTGCTAGCATATCTTTATGACTCTAAGCAAATACATCTTTGTTCTTTTTTAGGAAATTGACCAACTCTTCTCGTTTTTCTTGGCTTAACAAGGTCCCTACCAGCACTTTTTGATATATGTGAGCTTTATCCATTACTGTTTCAACTAGCTCTTAAATGGTGGTTTCTGGCTCATCCTTCTTCTATTTCACCTTTTTTAAATAAGCTGGTAGGTAGCCCTCTAATTTCTATTTGTCTCCATCTGATTCGTCTAACCCTGCCACATTTTTCTCTTTTTCTAGTTTCTTAATATGTTCTTCATTCAATCTTTTGACTCCTCCTTGGATGATGTTGTAGCATCTTTTTCCTTGGGTATGATCTCCTTTGATATCGATGGTGTAAAGCCTGTTTGGGAACTAACACCTCATAACCTAGTGTAATGTCGATACTACCCCTTTCACAGCGTGTATCCACTCTCGTCCCATGATCATGTTCATCGAAGAGGGAGTGTTAATGATTAGAAAATTCATGTTCACTATTCTGTCAACTACATAGACTGGTAAGGTTATGGTTCTGAATGGGTAAACTAATTATCCATTGAAAGCCATTACTAGTGCTATTCTATGGGAGACGAGGCTTTGATCTACTCCCATTTTCTTAAATGCTTCCTAAAAGATAATATTGAAGCTATTTCCCCCATCAACAAGTACTCTCAAAACCATAGCATTTACAATTATGAGCTTTATTATCAATGGGTCTGAATGTGGTAACTTAACTAACTCTAAATCTCAATCTATGAACACTATTGATGTAGAAGGATCTCGTTTGGTGATGCTATTGACCGAAAGGTTCAGGGTTTGAATTCTCATATTCGTTTCTCTGGCTCTCTCTGCATATTCTTTGTACATTTTGGATTTTTCTTGCAACTTTTTGCTAACATGGGAAACTACCTTCAAGTTTGTAGCCTCTATTTGTTGGCTTGTTCCTGCTACATTTGCTTGGTTTTCCTTTTGATTTCTTTCTATTGGACTAACACCTGGTATAGATTGGCGTCTTTCCTTTAGATATTCTAATAGTTTCCCCTTTCTCATCAATGCTTTCAACTGTCCATATAGATTTCCACATCTTATTATTGTGTGACCACAATGATGCACATAATTTATTTATTTCCTTCATATGATTAGGGATTTGCATTGGTCTTGGTAAGTGTAAAATGTTTTGGTCCTTGATCTTTGGATAAATTTGTTATTGTAGGATTTTGAAAATGTAATCCATCATGTAATCATCCATATTTTGTCTTTTGGGTGAATATTCTTATTGTTTGCAGTTTCTCTTTGCATCATTACGTTTGTATCTATGGTCTATGTTTGGTTGTCTTTGATCTTCTTTCCTTTTGACTCCTTGTTTCTATTCATTCTTTGTGTTGTTCCCTGTCAGGTTTTGAGCAATGGTGATTAATGCGCTTTGAGCCATTTTTTGCCTATTATCCATAACTTTTAAGATTCCTTCTGACCTTTCTTTTTACTTTATTCATGTCGTATGGAGGAGTTTTTATGAATTCCTCATGAATTAGTGAACCATTAATTAGTCCCTTGAGGAAATAGTTGGCTGCTTGGCATGAATCCACTTCTGTGATCTACCCTATGACATTGAGGAACTTTCCTATAAATTGTCTTGGTGGCTCATCATACCTTTGTTCTAGGTGTAGGTCTATCATAGTTTTTGGTTGCAGCCTGTTGTTGTGGTACTGTTCAGCAAAGATTCTTCCAAATTTCTCAAAGTTTTTTATCCTCCCCTCTAGTAGTTTGCTAAACCAAGTCTACGCTATTCTTGATAGTGTTGTCATAAATAATTTGTACATCATTGCTTCACTTGGCATGTTTATCTTTTTCCTAAACTAGAGCAAATGAGTTACCGGATCAGTGTTTCCTTTGAATTTATCCAAAGCTGGTGGGTTGTAGTCTTTTGGTTTCCTCTCTTTCTCAGTGGGGATCTTGTGATTCCTCTGACCACGAGTAGTGCTAAATCTATTGGAATTATAGTTTTGACTCCCCTAATTCTCTTTGCAACTTCTTCGATTAGTTTTTCATTTCATTCGTCTTCGTTGCAACTTAATGTTGTGTGCCTTCTTCCAAATTTTGTTGTCCGATTTTCGAAAACTTCATTCCAGCGCTCTTTTTTCTTGATTTTCGTCTTCTTCTCTTTCCATTCATCTAAACTTCCATGATCAAAATTTTATTTTTATTTTTCTATCTTCTCTTGCTCATCATCATCTCACACTAGTATCTTTGCGCTTCAAACGGTTTTTGTAAATTCTTTTCGTGTAGCATCTTTTCTGCCATCTTTCTCAACAACTTTGATTAGGTCAATTGATCGATGACTCAAGCTTTCAGACTATGGTTTTATCCCATTAGGAATCCCATATTTTCTTCGAATTTCCTCATCATCTCGTCAATCACTCGTGAATTTGAATTCACCATTTCTTAATGTTTTCTTAACATGTCCATCAGCTTCTCCATCTTTTCTGTGTTGTTCACGTCGAATTGGATTATCTCAATTTTTGTTGGAGAGACTGAATTGTTTAACATTGTCGATCCCTTCTTTTTCTACAACATTGTTCTATCAAGCAGATGGAAATCTAAAAGTATCAAATAAGAAATTGAATTAGAAGAATTTAAAGAACAAAACCTGAAATTCCAATGTAGAGTTGAGTATTGAAATCTTTCCTCTTGTGTTGGCACGAAAAAGGAACTTCGCCTCTTATCTGGATCAGATTTTAGCTCAATTACTAACTTTTCAAATCGATTCCCATAGACAGTGCCAATTTTTGGACTAAATTGAACACAAACATGAAATTCTTCTATTCAAATTGATTGACTAATCAAAGTACAAAGTTTCTCTCCAAAAATTTACAAGAATTTCACTCTATGATATCACTAAATTGAAAAGAAAAAAAAAAGAGGGAAAATTTTTTAGAGAGAAAAATCCTTGAGGAAATTTAGAGTTAAAAGCTCTCAACCTTGCTAGGAATCAGAATGAATCAAAAAATAACTTTACAAACCATATTTATAAGAAAAATCTATTGTCCTGATGAATCAGTAGGTTCCAAGTTCCTTCTGATCTGCTTTGTGCTTCTGCACTTAAGTACTTTTAAAACTGCTACTTTTGACGAGAACCCTACTGACATTAAGCCTACTGACTCCAAATTCTTGTTCGGAAAGCTTATCCTACCTTTTTTATTGTAATAAATCTTTTCCTTCTCTTTCCTACACATGCCCCTTCTACAGACCTTACATATGGAAAAAAACACTTTTTTGGCCATCCAATTTCTATAATGTCTGATAAGTGTAAACCTTTCTTTAATAGTATCAGGATGTCAACATCATTGATATGGGGGGAGGAGCAGAGGAAAGCCCTGAAAAAAATAAAATAATATATGAGCACCCCTTCGACCTTGGAAACTCAAGTTGAAGGTGAGGATCTATACTTGTATCTAGCAGTGTCTAAGGTAGCAGTAAACACAGTGCTTGTCAGAGAAGAGGAAAAAAACCAAGAGTCGATCTATTGGACTAGTAAGATGCTATAGGATATTGAGACAAGGTATAGTACAATGGAGAAAATGGTCATGGCACTAGTGACCGCGAAGAAGAAGCTAAGGCATTATTTTGAGTCACATACAATAATGGTGATGACTAATTGCCCCATAAGAAAAGTACTGTCAAAGCATGATCTCTTTGGGTGACTAATTAGATGGGCAATATAGCTGGGAGTCTATGATATAAGATACATGCTGAAGCCTTCAAGGAAAGGGAAAGTTGTGGCTGAATTCCTAGTCAAAATCTAGTCTATTGAATCGGTAGAGAAAGATCAGATGCGGTTTCCCGAGAAAGCAATCAATGAAATCTCAAGACGGATGGAGCCTCAAACAAGAAAGGTATGAGAATTGGATAGTTTAGAATCTTCTTTGGGGGTAATCATTGAAGAGAGTATGAAGCTAGAGGAGCAAGTTTCAAACAATGAGGTGAAATATGAAACTCTTTTATATATCTTGGAGCTAGCTAGGAAGTTGGGCATTCAGTTTCTCAAAGTCTTGATTTAGAACCGGTTTCAGGGCATCTAAATGGAATGTTTGAAGCTAGTGACCCTTGGATGTAGAAGCATTATTGTAGATGAAGAAGTTTGTGAAACTAGAAGTATAGGCCATCAAAAGAGAGCTAAATGCTTGAGCATATGAGTTAGCCAAGAAAGCAACCTTCAAAGAGTTAAAAAGGAAGAATAAGCTAAGTGTTATAGAAATCCTAGTAGCTGTAGCTTCAGACACCAAGGAAAAAAGTTTGGAAGTAAATATGATCGACTATAGGGGAAGAGTTGGGTAGATCTGCTAATTAAATTCTTACAAGAAGGAAAACAGTTTGAGGATGCATTAGAGGCAAGAAAGATGAAGCTAAAAGGCAGCAAGATATACAATGAAAGCGGGGTAATTATTTCGAAGGTCATTCGATTGGCCCTTGTTGAGGTGCGTTAGAAAGGAAGACCAAAGGTATGTATTGGAGCAAATCCATTTAGGGGAATGTGGGAATCATAGGGAGGTAGAAGCTTAGCCCATAAAGAAATGATAGCGAAATATGTCTTGCCCTAATTGATGAGGGATGCAAAAGATTTTTCCTGGAAATGCGAGAAATGTCAAAAGCACGCTCCAACAATAGATCAACTAGCGAAATTGCTAAATTCCGTCGTTAGCCCTTTGCAATTTGTAAGATAGGAGTTGGAGATAATCAGAAAACTACCATTATCCAAAGGAGGGAAGTGCTTTGTACTCCTTGCTACTGATTACTACACAAACTCAGTAAAGGCTTAATCCTATAAGAGCTCTAACTATGGATAATGGATGAAAATTCAATAATATGAAGGTAGAAGATTTTTGTGAAGAGTATGTAGTCAGATTGAACTTCTCTTCAATTTATTATCCACAAGCTAATGGCATGGTTCAGGCAACAAATAAAGTAATGTCAGTAATCTAAAGAAGAATTTAAGATAAGAAAGGCAATTGGCTGGAAAAGCTTTCTTAGGTGGTGTGGGCTCAGAGGAATACACGAAAGGAAGCTACAAGGGAGTCTCCTTTCTTTCTAGTGTATGGAACAAAATCAATGATTTCGACAAAACTAGGACTTCTGACTCTGACTACTCTTGTAGCCGATAACATTGAAGAGAATGATAGGCAGCTCGTGAGGAATGTTGACATGCTGGAGGAAGTAAGAGAATGTGCACAAATTAGCTAGAAAAGCTATTTATTAGCATAAATCTAAAGCTTTTTACAATCAAATGTCCACAATCCAAAATTCACTAAAGGGGAATGGGTTCTGAGAAGGATTTTGGAGGCTCTACAAAAGAAGAAATTCTCAAAGCAATGGGAAGGACCATTTGAGATTAAAGAAATCTTAGGAAGAGGAATGTAGAAGCTAAAGAACGTGAAGAATCAAAGAGATGCGCCTCAAATGTGGAATGTAAAAATGCTAAAGAAGTTCAATCATTAAGGAAAAGCAAAATTTGTAAATATGGGATGTTGTGCTTATTCTTCTTCTTCTTCTTTTTATTTTTTTATTTTATCCCAATGAATTCATTGTCATCAATAAAGCTAACAAATTTGTTTCTCTTCACATAAAGTTATTTATGTATTATTTCAGAATTCTCGAGAGCTTCGAAGCAAAGAAGTAGCTTAAGATAAAATGCAAACAAAGAATTACAGAGCTTAGGCAAGAATATCCATGGTGCTAAAAAGCTCTTGTGACTAAATAAACTCCTGGGATGCCAGGTACTTGAGCTGCTGTCCTTTCGACTTCTTAATATAGAAAATCCTAGATTTTTCCAAGATGCTGTCTTCAGACTCTTGGGTCTGAATTCAAGTACCTAAGCCACTGTCCTTGAACCTCTCGGGTTGATGAAATCCTGAGCCATTATCCTTCGGACCTCTCAGGTTAATAAAAAAAACCCTAAATTTTCAAAGGCTCGAGCAACTATCTCAAGACCTCTCGGACCCGAGACATTGTCTTCAAACCTCTAAGGTTGATGAAGAAGGAGGGAAAAGAGGGAACTAAGCAATCATACAAACTTACATAGATTCGTACATACATATTTACATATACACATTCATTCATGCATATATACATACATACATACATACGGAATTTTGCAATGGAAAAATGGTCAATGTGAGCTAAGAAAATAGCAAGCCAATAAAATACATAGAAGATTGTGATTCAAATAGAAATCATCTCCGATGATTCTGAAAGCGAAGTAGATTAAGAGGCAAGAAGGGATTCCAAAAAGGATTCTGAACCAAGTAAAGATTCAGAAGCTGGAAAGAAAAATCAAAAAAAAAAAAGCGAGGTATAAGATGGTAAGGTACTCTAAATCCTTTAGTTTGCATTCATATGTGTTACGAACTATTACTAATTTTTAATCACTAATAGCCAAAAAAAGGAGAGAGAAGATAAAGAAAGTTTTACTTGCTATTTGTTAACCTTAACAGCACAATCTGTTAAATGTAATATTTGTCATTAAATGAGTTTTTGAGATTCTGGATGATTACAAAAAAATTGTTATGTTCAAAATTACAAAATTATTTAAAAAAGAAGCAAGACTATGTGGCTTCCGGCTCCGTAAGGTCTTCAAAATTGAAACATAAGTGAGAATGGCTCAAAGCAACGAGACTTGAGATACCTTCATTTGTAAAGAGTCTCCGAGGGGTGTAGCCTTGGTAGGGCATATAAGGATTATATCCTAGATCATAAAGCTTGAAATTTGACTCCTCGGGAAAAGTAAAGGCTGAGAGAGTGTTGGTGCAAGGATGGACTCCCCCTCGGTGATAGAATTTGTCATGCAAGAATTTGGAGGACTAAAAGGCTTGCCTCGGAGAAACCAGATCGACTTTATAGTCATTCTACGAAAAGAACTATAAAGACTAAGGATATTATGATTCCCAAGGCCTCCAAAATACCAAGCTGGCCTCCCACATCCAATCAGTTAGTCTGCAATTCGTTGAGAATGCCTTAACCTATCACTCAAAAAAGCTTATGTAGGAAGGCCATGAAACCAAGGTAGACCCACCCAATATCTATGTCTGATGGGAGGATATTCAGGATAACTTGAATTGAAATATTAGGCTCCTTCCTGCATAGATCATAATTTGAATCATATTTTCTTAATTTTAATACAATAAACATAATGTTACACCCATAACATTCAAACCATTACAAAAATAAAAATAAAAATAAAGCAAAAAGAATACAAAACCATATAAAACTAACAAAATCCTAGTCAAGTGTGTTTAAATTTCTTGAAGGAGAGGCAACATGGGCTAGACCTTGGATATCCTCATAGAAAGTTGGAGAAACTACCTCTAAGACAATAGCTAGAGTATGGGAAGTTGGGATTTTCCTTGGAGAGTCTTCTGGGTTCACAGTTGCAATGGCTAGGGGGCCTCGAATACAGATTCTTGAGATAGGAGGACCTCCTGTGAAGTTAAAATTTCAAAGAAGTTATTATATTTCCCAAAGTTTCAAAATTAATCTTTCTAAAAGTAAAAGCGATTATCTTAAAGTTTAAGCTAACATGTTGTTCTTCTGAAGCCCTAATCTCAAGGTGATGCTTTATCCAGTCATTTTCATCCCTGAGGTGGTCAGTCACCATGTTGAACTTCCTTTTATGTTCAATATGATTAAAGTCTCTATTTTCAATCCCAGCACTGTCATTGCACTCCCAAGGGCTGTTGGTAAAATCCTCTACTCAGGGTCTTTAACTCTGTCTTCCCACCTGTACTATGGTACTGAGCACATTTTGCTAGACCCAAAATCTCATAGCGATCATGGGATTGGTTAACAATGTTTTCCAACTTTGATGTTACGAATTTTTCAGTAGTATCCAAATCATTGTGTTGGCTGAATATGTTGGAATTGAGCTTATCTTTCTCCATCTAAGCCATCTCCAAACTTTGAAAGCAAAGTGCAATTAGAAACATGATAAAGGAACAATGTCAAAATTAGTTGTGAAGAGGGGTTTACCTTTAATAATGTTCCAGCAAAGGCATTGAGCTCTAGTTTCTCCTTCTCCCATTGAACCTTTTCAGCAATAAAGGCATTTCTCTCCTCCAGAAGCTTCTTATTCTCAAGAGAGAGCTACCCATTATCAGTAGTGAGTTTCTCATTTCGGTTCCAAAATAGCTTAATATCAACATTTGCAATAGTAAGTGCAGCCAAGTCCTTCTCCCTCAAGCTGAAAAATGCTTCATGGAATTTCCGTACATGTACAATAATGGTCTCAGCAGCTAAGTGCTTTCTTTTAGATTTGGCCAACTTGGTTTTGAAGCTCTTAACATTCCTGGACATCCCCAAAATTTTCAGCCCATATAACTACATCATTTTTGAGTCACCAGAAGGTGCTTGAACAAGGAAGATCATGCCTTATGAGATCAAAGGAGAAGAAACATTCATCAAGATGCCATCTAGTGAAATTGTTTTTGATTTGTCTGAGGAGGAAGGTGCTGTGGTAAAATGATGAAAATATTCCTTTACAACGTTAGCCACAATCTGCAAGGAAATAGGAAGGACTTCTTTGAAAGGATTAGTGGCTGGAGTAATTGGTGATTCCTTATACAAGGGGCGAAGAAACCCTAAAGTAGTAGCAAAGACAATACAGGAAGGCTTAGCCATAGTTACGATATGCGTTTTATCCGAGGCAACAACCCATGCCTTCTCCTGAACTCTAATCCACCACATTAACCGAAGCTCCCAAGGGTTTTTGAGCAAAATCTATTTTCTCACTAAAATCTAGAGCCCTCGGAGGTTTGGTTCTCTACTTCTTCCTAACATGTTGGTCCAAAATCTCTTCTGGCGATTCAAATTGCTGAGAAAGCTTTAGAAGGGACGAGACTTTGAATTGGGTCTGCTCAAGAATGAAATGGTGCGTTTGTGAAGACCTAACCCTTAAGGTCCTCAAAAGCCATCTTACTTCTTTAAATAAACGTCTCAAAAATTTAGGGTAATTTATTTTTCTTTTAAGACATTCTAATTAAATATCTTCAAAACCATTTCATAGTGTATAGAAGACTCACGTAACTAGTTTTTGTGAAGGTCCACCAAACAAACTTTCTTTTACATTAATACTAGATAAAAATTGTCATACATATTTACTTATAGAAAATTAATCTCATTTAGGTTATCAAAACTCTTTTTAAAATTTACCCTTATTAGTATTACTTGCAAAAGATAGTGCCTAAATACCTTAATATAAATTATAGCTAATCTATAGGGTAACTCTAGCGTCATTTTAGTAAATATATTTTGAAATGGATAACTTACTAGAACAGAGTTGTTGTTTTGTTTTGACGAATGTATTTCCATGTAAAAGTAGTCCAGTGTATGTTAGCATACCACAATTATCATTTCCCTCTTTGTACCATATTAGAAATGATAACCTATGTGCATTGGTTGTCGTGGCTTTAACTAGAATTCAGGACATCATTTAAAAAGTCATTAAAATAATTTGGTCTTACTTATGAAAACATACCATAAATACGAATTACGCTGCGAAAGTCTTGTAGTAGTGGGTTTCCATCCCCAAACCTCTCACACACTCACAATCAACATTGTACTAGCTCATTAGTCAAAAGCAGGTTATTGCTTACCTTTGGTACCTACAACATGAACGATGTGAGCTTTTGACTAGAAAAAACAACATAATTCTCACAAAATATTTTAACATGCATAAGTATCAAAACATGCAAATATGTAGTTTGAAAAAAATATTCGTATTAAAACATTTCCTTTTTCCTTTATGGAGCCCTATGTAGGTACCCTTGCGCATAACCATTAAGGAGCCAGGGGAGTGACCCTGACCGACATCACCTAAGGTCAAAATTTTTCTTTAATAACTTTGTCACTCTCTCTGGGGGGCTACTTCTCTCTGGGAAGTTGGGTATGAGACTCATGAAAAATGTCATTACTTTTCAAGTATAAAAGTCTCTTAACTTTGTTTGCAAACTTTGAGAATTCACAATTTAAAACTCATGCAAACTATCTTTATAAATTGAGACATCTTAATCATTCATAAAAGTTTGAACACTTATGTATCTCATAATACCACCAAAGTCATTCATTCAAGTACAATTCAGTACATATTACTCATATTGCACATCATCTCATTTCACAGCACATAACAATTATTCATTCATTTCACTTAAGGGTTCATGTTGTAGGCGAGGTTGTACTTATCTGATTAGCACAACAAAAGATCCTACTTAGTTTGTTGCACGTACCATTCCTTTAGTGATCCTGTTAAATACAATCTTAAAACTAGGTGTATTCTGAAATTATAAGGACTTGCTAACCCTCATTCCCATTAGACTAAACCTAAGAATTTCCAACCCTTAGGTCGCTCAGTAAACTATTATCGTAATTGTTTAAGTTTAACACTAGGCTTTAGTCCATCCATTCTTAGCTTCAGAAATGTTCCCTAATTTAAACGAGTATTTGAGCTTTGGGTGAAAAAACGCATAAATCCCTAAGCTTGGATACCCTAATCCGACTTTGGAATATCGATTGGCCCCGTGTTATAGAGAACCTTGATCGATTTTGAGATTACTTTTAATTAGGGTTGATTAGTTGTAGGTTGATCATTAAACTCTAATTCTGGTTTAGGATTTATTATTTTACCCTCAAATTAGTTTTGTTACAACAAATTAATTTGATCTTACTTTATTAAGTCAGTGTAATTAAACCTTAATTAGGATAATTAAAATTGATTAGTTATCCTCATTAATCTTTATTCATCATTTTTAAATTATCCTAATTAAGTAATGTTTAATTATTCTTTAATTCAAGTTAATTATTGAAAATATCTCACTAATAAATTGTTATCAATTAGTAATTACTTATCTCACTATTTAATTCTCATTAATAGTAATTAATTATCTTGCAAATTATTATTAATTTATCATTTATTAATTACTAATTAATTATCTAAAATATGATTGTCAAATTTATTTTATCGCTAATTATTTTTAAGTGATAATTTTTAAATTATTTTTTATTTCAAAAATTTTCTCATCTCAAATTCTAATTGAATTATTTAATTATCCAATATATTTTCCTTACTTTTTTATTTTTTATTTTTTAATATTTAGGCTTTATTTATGTATTACCAAAATCTTAAATTAATTATTTTCATTAATTGAATTTTAGTTATTTATTTCCATTAACTAAATTCAAAAATCATTTAAACCAAATATTATTATTATATTTATTATTAATATTTATAAAGGCCTAACAACATTAATGGCGATGATTTAAGAATATTGAATGATAATAAGTTGAGTGTAACTCCCGAAAATACTAATGTTATTAAAGATAGTAACATCTCACCTATTTTAGTGGAGCAATTAGTGGAGACTTTGAATAAGGGTAACGTTCCCGATTTGAATGCAAATAATTTGAATATATCTCCCATAAATTCTAGTATTATTAAAGATGGTAACCAGATTTCCTGTCATATTTTAGTGGAGCAATTAGTGGAGACCTTGGATAAGGGTAATTTTCCCATTTTGAATTTTGATATGGAGCTAGTTGGAGGATTTGTTTCGGGTTTATTAGCACAACCCACCTTGCTAGACTAATTTAAACATTAAAATTGCAGAAGGTAGTCTAGTTATGAGGAGAATTGCTAACACTCATAAAATTGAAAACTAAAAACTCAATATTTGCATCTATAATTTTAATACTTGAAAATACTAAAATTTTTGAACTTTTAAAAGCACTTGAGATAAACACCAAACATATCATAGTTTTGGGTTAACCCTCTAAGTCCTAGGAATTTAAACACATTTATTTTTTTTTTTACAATAACTTAAAAACATATTTGAGCATAATAGGCTTCAATGCTATTCTCATTCTCGACCTTATCCCTAACGCCATCCACATGTTACCTGTTGACGACGCCTTACTTCCACGGCCATGGTTGAACTTGTATGTTTTGCTCTACAGAACCAAGACATAAATAATAGGAGTAAGCTTAAATGCTTAATGGGAATTAGCCAACTGATCTCACAACATGCATTCACATACATAATTAAATTTTAATCAAATACATAAGTAATGAAATTTGGGAAATAGGGGTTTTGAGATCTCGATATCATACTGCTGCATAATACATAAGTGATCTACTAGTCGATCATATGGGTATCTCAAATGGAGCAACTGCTATTTTGATACCCGGGCCCAGACAGTAAGGTACCTGCATGTAGTGTTATATCTAATAACATTGATTTACATGGACGTAAATGGGTTAGGCTGCACATACATAATATATATTCATACACACTGTAAAACATAACATATACTAATGACATAACACATATATTGAACTTATAAGATCGTAATTTACATAAAATCATGCATATCAAATATATATAACAAACAACAAGTATATACTACACATAGAATCCATCACATAAAGCAGATAACACATAAATTGAATCAATGTTGTCAATCATATAGCACATACTAGATCCCTATTAAAATTATAGTACTTGGTTTGTAGGTGAGAGCCAACCCACCTGTTGTAGTACCAACGATTTTACGAAACTGAGAGTCATACCAGTAGATCAGGAACCTAAATCACAATATACATCTATTAACATATTGTCTGAATCTAACTCATAAACTTTGCTATGATCACTGATAGATCATTAATTCTAAAATATTACTACTACTGAAAACTCATATCCATGACCATTTCAAGATAAAATGACTAATTTGCCCTCGGGTGCACTAAACATCAAAACTGACTATTTTTCAGATTTTTATAATGATCTTTGAAAAATCATAACTAAATATAGAAAAATCAAAATGATATTTTATAAAATTTTACATTTTAAGTGCTAAGCAAATTTCATAGGAAAAATACTATTTTGAGAAATAAACTTCTCTAACTTTTCTAGGTTATTAGATTTGTAAAACTGTTTGACTGAATAGCAGATTTGAGCATAGTGAGATATTAAATTCATAAAGTATTATATACTTGGTTAAAAAAATCATAAAATTATATTTCCATAATACTAACATTCATAGGTTCTTTATAGTAATAATTTAATTAAAAATATTACTAGATCAAAAAGTTATTTCATTTCAAACTCAATAGATGAATGGTCAAACTTGGTTTTAGATGATTCAAAACAGTGAGTTTGTAAAATTCATAACTTCATAAATAAGTAGGATAAAAATACATATGATATGACATTTTGAAGTTTAAGATGTATAATATATGGATACCAAATATAAAGATTTAATAAAATTTATAAATATATAGAATGAGCCTCGTAATCGAGTGAGGACAGATTCTCAAAAACATATTGATGCTGAAAAAAATGGACTTAAAAAATCTATAGATTGAGTTATACAGGTCCAAATCACGAAATTCCAAATAGTAAATAAACATTATTTAGTCTATTATATCATCATAATTTGTAACATATTTTTAAACCAATTGATTGCTATATTTTTGAGAAAACATTTTAGAGGTTAAACTGCCTTCAGCAAGAAATCTATTAACACTAAGATGTAGAGAAAAACCATCAATTTCATCAACATCTACATACTAATATAACTCCTTTTCAAAGTCATAGTTTTCTCATAAAAATTAATGCCTAACAAAAAGATCTTTGCTAAATCAAAATAATTTAAATAGAAAAGCTTAGTTAGGGGTTTTATACCTCATGCTTGAAGAAGAAAGTTAAGAATA
>WUAT03093514.1:0-12982 GCA_010015005.3 Ulmus americana | reverse complement strand
AATTATATGATTGTAATTATTTTTTATTACTTCCGATAGTAATTTTATTAATAATTTTTTTATGACATTATATTTTTTTGACGAATTTTGAATATGTTATTCTCTAAGGTCTAAGAAATATTCCTATAAAATTTTGTTATAATTCAAATTTTCATTTAAAAGAGATAATAAATTTTGTATTCACTACCATATATATACCCTCTACTTTTTAGTCTCTCTCAAGATTTATTGCTCTGCAACTCCTTAATGTTTTATCTTTGTCATATTTTTTTTAGTGTTTATATATATAAGTAATATTTTGTGTTATTCTTACCCATAATAATTTTCACTAATTTGTTGAGAATTTAGGATTATTCTTCTATAAATATTTTATTTAATAGAGTTTCCATTGACTATACTAAAATATCGATTAATCTATATACTAAATGAAAATATATTATATCAACCAAATTAAATTAAAATTCATAATGCAAAATAATTTTATAAGAATATTTATAACACATCACAAAACAACACCTCGGTGGTAATTTTTAAAATATATAAAACATATTTATGATGATGATAATCGTGTATCCTTATATTTGTAATATTGTTTTTTACCAATTCATATATTTGAATAGGGAAAATTACATATTAGTACACTCTAGTTGTAAATTTCTTTTTACATAATAACAATTATTACTTTTAAAAAAAAACTACCCAAACCCATCAATCCCCACACCCCATCCGTCCTTCACTTCCGCCGCTCTCCCTATCATGTCTCCATCTCCATTGCTCACCTCCTCCAACTCATGACACTCACCTTCAAAATCGCAAAATCCGAATTGCACTCTTTTATTGTAGGCTGCCATGTCGTCGCAACCAAAATTTGCAAGTGACCGTAGTCATCCATACATTTGCCTCAATCACCTTGTCTCTTTCTACTACAAAAAGTGTAATACGAGACACTAGAAACGGCAAAATTTTGTCAAAACCACGACTGTTTGTTATTTTACTAAATTAAAAATAAATAAATAAAGGGATACGGCGTCGGTGATTTCCCAAAAGGTGCAAATCACTTCGCGGTATGAAACACTTTTGGCATCGGTTCTAAAGGTCTTTGGCTAAAAAAATAAATGTGTCTAGCACGTGGGACTTTTGGCATTATTTTTACAAAAACCAACGCCGTTTCTCTATTAATAGGGAGCTCTCACTTCGCGGTATGAAACACTTCATTTCTTTCTACATTTTAGTAAGGTAAGCGCTTTAACCATTTTGCTTTTTGTTTTTTTTTTTTGGAATTTTTGAAGAAATTTGAGAATAATATGAATTTTCTTAAGAATGAACCAATTAAATATTGTTTTGTTTTTACATTAGTTTTAGAAATGATATGGCTAATCGTTTATATAGATCAGAATTTAGAAATTGTTATTTATGAACTTTAATCTTGTGAAAATTAGGATTTTAGGGTTTTTTTATTAAAGAAATTGTTAATTTGTCAATTGTTTTGTGTTAATTGTTGATGAATTATTAGTAAAAATAGTATGGATAATTTTGTAAAATGAATAATTTTATGCAATTTTGTTTTTATGCGTTTAATTTGAGAAATTTAAGATTTTATGGTTTTTCTGAAATAAATTGTTAATTTTTTGATCATTTTATGTTAATTGTTGACGAATTATTATTAAAAATAGTATGAGTAATATTGTAGAGTGAATTATTTTGTGCAATTTCATTTTTATAAGTTTATTTGAGAAATTTAAGATTTTAGGGTTTTTTGAAAATAAATTGTTAATTTGTAGTTTAATTAATGTGCTGAGGTGAATTGGATATAGATGTGGATGTATTTTCATTTTATGTTTGCAGGAGGTTAGACATATTTTATGTGACAACCCAATTTATTGGAAGACTTTACTTAGAAAACTAAACTTGTTTTACTGAAAATCAGAGTTAATTTTTGTTTTTTGTTTTTGGTAAAACACTTCTCGTTTAAAAGGTTGTAGATGATAGAATTTTACAATACAAATTTTGTAGAATTGAGGCCACTAGCAACCTGCTAAACCTGTAAATAGAGAAAGAAGAGTGAACGTGAAGTCCTTGACACTGGGTGGTACTGGCCAAAGGAGCTCGAACGGTCAAGTTAGAGAATTAAATAAGAAAGCAAAGAGAAAAAGAGAATGGTGAGGAAAGGTGTCACCGTGACCGTGGAACTTATAGTGCGATAGGGGCCATTGAGAGGTTGGAATGCAGCTCTATGGCAGGTGCAGAGTTGTCGGAGCGTGGCTCTATGGGAGGCATTGTAAAGCGGTTGGAACTCAGCTTTACAATGGGCGGTGTATGGAGAAAGCATTGGTACTAACTATGGAGGAATCAAAGCCAAAAATAGTATGGAGATCATATTTGAAATATCAAGTGCAAGGTGCAAAGTGTCCTCTTTGAGGGGGTAGACCTTGGTATTTATAGGCAATTAGGGGAATAAATGCTTGGACATGCTGGCTCTTCTTGATGTAGAGCGAGATGTTATGTTCATTATGCATTAATAGGAATAAATATGGGCTCTACGTAATGTTTGCAGACTTAATGGGGGCATAATGGCCATTAATGTTGGTTCTACATAATGTAGAATGAAACATTACGCCCAATAACTTAGCATAACTGCTGTAACCTCCAAGTAATTACTCCTTCAGGAGTGAAGAAGTAAGAAGCTTTGGGTCGTAAGGTGGGCAATGGACCGAAGCACGGGTTAGCCCAACTCATGGAGTGATGTGACCCATACAGTGACTCAGCTCGTGGAGTAGGCCGAGGCATAGAGCCTATATTTGTGGGCTATAGCATAGAGCCAAATGGGCCATGGCGTTGAGCCAAATGACCTGCTATCAAGTAAGAAGGTTATTACAGATTTTTGCTGATACAAAAGTACATGTACTTAGACATATAGTAGTGAAATGCCTATTTGATGAAACCAATTTTTTTTTTTAAACATTTTTAATTATAGTTTGAAAACTGTTTGTTGTTGAAACTTGTCCAAATAAAATTTGTCGTCAATATTATTTTCTTAAAACCTTACTCTTGTGGAAATCACAATTTGTAAAATAAAATTGCTAGCAAACCCTCAAGCCTGCTAGACTTATAAAGATTAGAGTCTAAAGCACAATAATAAAACATATTGCTAAAGCAATTAAAATAAATCAAGCATAATATAAATATAACTTGTGTAAAACAACGTAAATATTGAGCATAGCAGGTTTGTTTCATTTTCCACCTTCCGAAACATCTCTGCCCATCAAAATTGAAATCCCATCACAAACCAATACTATACTCGCAATTGTTACCTACAATACAAACGTAAGTTTTGAGCCGAAACTTAGCAAGTACAAACATATCTCACAAAATAGTGCAATATATCCAATATGCATATATCACTAGTTAAACAATTAACACCGACATCAATCAAACAAACATTATAAATCACGTAATGCATACATAATGGTTCTTCCTATTATGCAGACTTATATTCTTTTCGACTTCTGTCGATCTTAGACTATATTTGGTATTCTCAATTTTTGTTGACTTGGGCCTTGTGTACATATCTAGCACGTAGGCACTGGAGTGTGTCAGAGGAGCTACCCAGGTCCAACACAAATCTAGTACCCAACACATTCATTGCACCATCAAGTGTGGTTAGTCTCATCTAAGACAAGTAGATTGTCATCTAGCATTGAGGAATGTGGGTACGACACTACTTAGTTGTTCTATTACATTTTAGTCATGTTTGACCTTCTAGTTATGTTATTAGGATTTATAGTTTATGCAACTCCTTTCACAGTATAGACTTATATATGAAACTCCTTCGAGAGTTATCTATTCTTAGATGCATGTGCACTATTATTGTAAGACATGCCTCTTTATGCTCACGTTGTGCACTTAACAATTGTATGACAATATTCAGATATACCATATCAAACTTATAATGCACACATAATATAAATATTCAAATAAATAATATATCTCATAATTCAAATATAGCACCTTAATCATACAATCATTTTCACAAAACACTTAGCAGTACAACTCTGTATTTCAAATATCAAACATATTGCACAATCACATTTAGAAAACGTATTTTGTTCCATGTAGTAGGTAAGGTCTGTACTTATCTATTTGTAGCACTCCAATTAATACCTTCACTAAACAATATTTAACCTAAACACATGGAGCGTATATTATTAAAATCCATCCACTGAACTATATGTCGGGAACGACTTTCCATACAAAATGTAGCGATTAAAGTATCGCTTCTAAAACACATAACTTATTTGTTTCCCTTTATCTCAAAAATTGATATTCTTTAGAAAGCTTTGTTTTAAAAGAATTTATTTTAAATAACCTCTTTTATACTGCAAAATTCCATTTAAAACTTGGTATCCATTTTCACCCATAATTTCTCAATATTTGCTTTTAAATACTTAAAATCTTATTTTGTTCAAAACTAACTTAAAATTAGATTTTATAGGAAACCATTTTCAAAATGAATTCTCTTAACCATTTACATCTTGATAAACTTGAAAATTCTATTTTAAGTTTAGTTTACCGGCTTTACCCTTGATTTGGTAAAAATTACAATTTTAATCACAAAAAATGTATTTTGTTTGAAACATGTCCAGCTAGACTCATGTAACCTAAATTACCTATAACTTTATCATTTTAAAAAGAAATCAGGTGAAACTTGTTTTAAAAAATTCCTAATATCATAAAGAAGTTTTCATAAACTTCTTACCCTATTTAAAGAATTTAATTATCTGTCCCGATTGTATCCAAAAAGTTATTCTTTATACCCCATTTAATAAACTTCTTGCATTTTGACCTTCCTGACTTAAAAATGTAATAACTTACTCATTTTAAATTTATTTCCACCCAAATTAGTTTTAAAAGTTCTCTAACATCTTAGAAATCTCTTCTTAAAATTTTACATTAAAATAATTCTCTTAGCTATACTAAAATAACCAAGAACCGAGACCAAAGTTTTCCAATTTTCCATTTGAGCCATGTTTTAGAAAGATTAGTTTAATTTATTAAACCAATTCCAAAACATATTTTGTTAGCTAGTTATAACTTCCAATTAAAATCACAATTTTTTTCATGTTAAGAAAATTCCCGAAAAATACACTTTTTGCTAATTTTAACCTTGTCTTTTTTAAAATTAGGCAATTCTGCTTCCTGATGAACAACTCGGCTTCTAGCCTTAATATATTGAATTCCACTTGGTCCTTTATTCCCAAATTTTAGTATGATAAACTAGACATCTTCAGATTTCCAACAAGATATGTTGGGAAAGAATTGGAGTTCATTAAGTCCTTTAAATCACACATGCAAATCGGTGTCCAAAAATTGACTTTAACTCAAACAAACATTCTAAGTTCTAGCAAACACTCTCAACTTTTGCATGCAATTCATAAAACTCAATCTATCAAAAATTCCATACATGCAACACAAGTTTTTACCAGCTTAGATCATGAATTTATAACTAAGAACTTGTGGAAGAAAATAGTTTGATTGAGCTCCTCAAAACCCAATTTGCTGGCCAAGAACACCTGGAATTTCTAGCAATCAAACTCATCAAAAATCCATACTAAAACTCAAAATTCACTAGTGCTTGCTATTGATTGTTTCTACCTTTATTGAGCTTTGATTCAAAGCTCACAGTCATAAAGTACAAGGGCTAGAAAAAAAGAACACCCTTGGTTCTTTGTTGGTTACTTTTGCCGGCCACACAAAGAGAGAAAGAGTGAGAGAGTGTTTCAGTAACCCTTGCCTTCAGCTAACCTCAAGGCCATTTATAGAAGTGCCTAATCATGCTTAATTCCTTAATCTTATTATATATTGGCCATTATCAAACTAGTGGGGGACAAATCAAAGTCAACCCCAACTTGTATTGGGCGGCAGACAACTCATTTTTGCAACTTGGTCCTTGGGTTATTGCAACATGTTCCCTCACGATTTGCAAAATGGTCCTTCTAACATTTTGTAACTTATTACCGTAAAGAATTAAAGCACATCTTTTCCATAATATTTTATATTTACAATGTGCATTAAGGAATTCAATTGTATTTGAATGACTTAAAATTACATGATTAAATGTCACTAAAAATTGTAACATCTTTCCATTCATTATTTCGAATTCATAATCTTTCAAAATATCATTGAATTCACATTCATTACATCGAGAGTACATTAATTATCACTAAATAGTCAACATAATAGCTATTACAGGATGAAGATTTTTCTGGGGTTTCACATTTGAAGAGGCAACTCAACTAATTTTTTGGTAGATTTAATTGGAACAACTGAATCAAATTTGGATGTCAAAAGCTAAGACGTCACTAGAGTATCAAAGAGGGGTTGATTAATTTTTACAAAAAGCTATGAAAATGCAAAGGTTGGTAATCATATATATTGTCCATGTTTAAGATGTGATAATAAATTCTTGCACCCTGTTAATGAAATGAAGAGCCATCTTTTTTCCAACGACATTGTTACTAGTTATCGAACATGAATTTGGCATGGTCAAATTGCAAGCTCATCATTGTCAGTGAATTTTAATGGTGTTACTTTAGGTCAAACGATTTGAGTTTCTGACGATGAAGATGATGTTGTCGATATGGTGAATGACGTAGAAGAGAAGTTAGTAGATTGTTATGAGAAGTTTGAAAGACTTTTGGGAGATTCAGAGAAACCTCTTTATGTTGGTTGTACAAACAACTTTAGAAAGTTGTTGGTTATAGTTCGTTTGTACAATTTGAAAGCCAGAAATGGGCAGAGTGACAAGAGCTTCTCAGAATTATTGAAAGTAATTGCAAAGATACTCCATCAACCTATGAACTTCCTATATCCATGCACGAAGCCAAAAAAAGAAATGTCATCTTTGGGGAAGGGGTATAAAAAGATACATGCTTGTTATAATGATTGCATTCTATATTAGAAGGAGTGCAAAGATTTGGAATTTTTCATGTTTGTGGGGTGTCAAGGTAGAAGTTAGAGAAGAATAAAGATACAAACAAGAAAGGCATCCTTAAAAAGGATTTACGGTACATTCCTCCTATTCTGAGGTTTAGACAAATGTTTCAGAATGCTAGTCATGTTAAAAATTTAACTTGGCATGCGGATAGAATAATTAATGATGGCATGCTTTGTCATCCAGCTGATGCTCTGCAATGAAAGAAAATTGGTAGATTGTATTTAGAGTTTGGTAAGGAGGCAAGAAATCTCCGTCTTGGGTTCTCAATAGACGGGATGAATCCCTATACTCTTCAAAGTACTAGTCAAGACACATGGCTGATTCTTCTCGTCAATTACAATATTTCCCACACTTAGGCATAAAGAGAAAGTTTGTGATGTTGACAATGTTAATCTTAGGTCGGAGACAACTAACATATGATATAGACATTTACTTAGCTCCATTAATAGAAGATCTGAAGATACTTTGGGAAGAAGGTGTTGACTATTTTGATGTTAATCAGGAGGAAAATGTTTACTTTGAGAGCTTTGTTGTTATGGACCATCAATGATTTTCTCGCATATGGTAACTTGTTGGGGTACATTGTTAAGGGCTACAACGCATGTCCTATATGTAAGACGAATACATGTTCTAAAAGGTTGGAGCATAGAAAAAAGATTTGTTACATAGGTCATAGACAATTTCTGCCACAAGACCACCATTTTTGTAAGCAAAAGAAGGCTTTTAATGGCGAAGCTGAGCATGTAAGAGCTTCCCGACCGTTAACAAGAACAGAAGTCCTAGATTCCTTATATGGTGTAGTTACTGAGTTTGGTAAAGGAAAACGGTTTTCTATTATTGATGGTGTTCGAAAAAGAATTCAGTTTTCTTTGATCTTCCATATTGAAAAGACTCATTGGTTCGTCACAATCTTGATGTGATGTACATAAAGAAGAATATGTGCGAAAGTCTAATCGGCACATTGCTGAACATACAATGCAAGACACAAGATGAAGAAAATTTTAGATTAGATATGATAGCAATGGGGATAAGGGAATTATTAAAGCTAGTTACAGAAGATGGCAAGACAGACGTTCTTACTGGCGGCTTGTTATACTTTATAAAGGTTCGAAAAAGTGATAGTTTTGCACAACATTATCTGAGGTTAAAGTTCTCAAGGGCTATTCTTCAAATATCTGGAGTTTTGTGTAGATGAATGATTTGAAGTTACTAAACTTAAAGTCATATGATTGTCATACATTAATGCAACAATTATTGCTAGTTTCTATTCGTGGAGTTTTAATGAAAGAGGCGTGCAACACGATTATAAGATTATGTTACTTCTTCAATACCATATGTTGCAAAGTGATTGACCTTACTAAGATATAACAACTACAAGATGAGGTGATTCTTATTTTGTGTTTGTTGGAAAAATACTTTCTACTGGCCTTTTTAATTTGATATAATGGTGCACTTGACAATCCACTTGCCTAGAGAGATCAAATATTGTGGCACATTTTGGTTGAGGTGGATATATTCAATGGAAAGGGGCATGAAAATATTGAAAGATTATGTAAGGAATCACAACAGACCTGATGTATGTATTACAGAGTACTACATTGCAGAAGAAGCTGTGGAATTTTGTTCCGAGTACTTGGCCAATGCCTGAACTATTGGGATACCTAGGGGGTCGAAAAGAGAATCAATGCTATATCGAGATTCAAAGTGATACCCGTTTATTATAATAAAAAAACAAATGTGTGAGGCTCATTACTACATCTTGCAAAATACAACCATTGTCGATCCTTACAGGCATGAACATTTGAGTTTCATATGAACACTTAACTCGGTGAAAGAAAAAAAGTGAAATGGTTGCAAGTGGAACACAAAAGGAGTTTTATCTCTTAGTTTGAAAGAAAGATTGAAATAGAGTTAGCACGAACACATCACACTCTTTCACAATATTTGAGGTGGCTTGCAAATGAATCGAAGAGAGATGTGTTAACCCATAGTGGATACAAAATTAATGGGTACTACTTCAATATCCGAGATCATGATGCGAAAAGTACCACAGAAATAAAGGTGTAATGGTGGAGACCGAGTCAATACATATGTCGAGTTCTAAGGATAAGAATCCAATATATGCAAACATATTGTATTATGGAGTTATTGAAGACATTTGAGAACTAAACTACACAAGCTTCAAGTTGCCAATTTTTTGGTGCAAGTGGGTTGATCATAAAGGTGGGGTGAAGGTTGTTGAAAACAGTTTCATTTTGGTTGATTTGAACAGAGAAGGTGATCCTGATGATCAATTCATATTCGCATCTCAAATAAACAAGTTTTTTATGTCAACAACCCAAACGATGGAAAGTTGTCTGTACTACTCACAACAAAGCCAATATTGTACAATAGTGGAGACATATATGACAATATCGAAGAAACTTCATCATTTACTAGAGGACTACCCGGCATGTGATGATATTGCCAATGAAAATGTAACTTATGTGTTTGAAGGGGTATATTAGTGTCCAAATTGAAGTTAAAGTTGAAGCTAACTTAAGAGATAAAACAATTGAAGAGCTAGCGAGAGTATGCAAGTTTTAATATGGAGTTTATTTTTATGTCATTTGATTGTATTTTATAGTTTAATATTGTATTGAAGTTTGATTTTATTTTTGATTTATATTGTGGAGTTGGTGTTTAATTATTATATGTTTGATTAAATTTATATAGTTTAATTTGATCGTGTAGTGTATATTTGATATTGAATGTGCAATTTAATAGGTACGCTGTAATTTAAATCATGGGCTTTGGCAAACCATAGAAAAATTCAATTTTGAGCAAAAAAAAAAAAAGTAGAACGACATTGGTTCTTGGGAAAATTGACACCAAAAGTCATAGATATGACATTAGTTTTCCCCAAAACCGACGTCGTTTCCATAAATTTTGGCGTCGATTTTCCCGAGAATCGACATTGTGTCCCTTTATAGGGTTGGTTTTTGAAGCTTTTAGTGGCGATTTTGAACCGACACTGAAACTTTATGCATCGGCAGAATAAACATCATTTTTAAACCATTGTGAAAAGTTTTTAGCAAGGGTTTTGAACCCATGCTAATATAGGTTTTTGTAGTAGTGTCTCATGCACCGAAAATCATAATTGTTGTCAAACCCTCAAACCTAGATCGGGGTTTCTGAAGCCCATTGCCCTCCTCGGACCACTTCTGCAACCCACCTCACTGATCATAGTGATACGTCTTTTTGTCGGATTTGGGTTTTGGTTGAATTTGGTAAGTTTGTTGTTTGTGTGCTTTCTAGTGAATAAATTTGCTGTACTTTTTTGGTTTTTGTTAGTTTTATAGTGGTGTTTTTGGCTTGCTTTTGGGATGTTTTGAGGTATTGTTATTACTATTTTACATATTTTATGTTTCAATTTTGCTATTCACAGTTGCAGAGGGCGGCGACTAAGGAGATTTATGATTTTTTATTTTTTAATTTTATCAGGTGAATGGCGATTGACGAAGGAGTGAGGGCCGAAGAGAGTGAGGGGGCATGGGCTAGCTTGGGTTGTTGACTTTTATTGTTTATGAGTTTTTTAGATTTTAGATTTTTTATTGTTATTAAATAATTTTTTTTATAAAATATTTTTTGTTTAAAAATAAAGGGCAATTTTGTATTTTTTTGAAAATTTGGTCATTTTAGAGTTCTTAGGCATAATTTATAAACATCAACAGTGGTAGGTTTACGAGGTATTTTACGAAACTTTGTAGAACTATCATATGTAATTTTTTTTTTTTTTTTTCATTTGAATAAGTGAATATCTAAATGTCTTTTTATTTAAACATGAATATGCACCAGAATTAAATAAAAAAATTTATATTATCCCTTTCAAATTATTGAAAAAATGGTTCCAAAATGTAATCATGTCATTTTTGTTGTGGCAATGTAATTTTTTTTTTTTTTTTGTTGCAATGTAATTATTTTCTTTAAATATAAAGATTTATTTTTCCCGTCAAAAAAAAATTATATATATATATATATAGATATATGTTGAGGTAAATAAAGATATATATTTTATAATCATAAATATAGTATATTTTATAATTAAATCCCAAATGAAGATATAAAAAATTATAAATAACTATAAATTTTAATAAATAATAAAATTTGTAGTGAGTTCTCTCTTATACTGACACATAGTTTTTGTATGTATGGTAGTCACTGAATAAATATTAAAGTTCTTGTTTTCGTTAATTACTCAAACACAAAAAGACAAGTAATTTCCAGTAAAAAAAAAACAAGTAATTAAAGCATTCTGAAAGTTTTATACCAGGCTATTCTTGTGTAGGACGGCTATTATCTCTCTCTCTCTCGCACACACATGCATTGTGGTTTTTTGTGTCGAGTTCAGAGGAAACAAGTGTGTCATAAATTAAGTTATGGGAGCTAAAGCAAAGTGCGTGCTGTTTCTGCTGCTAAGTTACCTAAGTAGGTTTACTAGGTTTCTTTCTTTTTCTTAGCTACAAACATGCCATATTGGGATTTGGGATATGTTTCGCTGTGTTTTCAATTTTCGTTTTTCTGCCAGCCTACTGCCATTCAAATTACAGTAAATATCAATCATAATAGGGAAAATTACATCCCAGTACCCTTTAGTTTGTCGAAATTTTAATAAATACATTGAGTTTTAAAAAATAACAAATAAAGGTCTCTAATTTTCGTAAATAATATTTTAGTACCCTGAATTCATCTATTTTTTAAAAAATACCAAAAATTCCCTTTGACTTTTCATTTAAAAATAATTAATAAATAAAAAAGAAAGAGAAATTATTTAAATAAAAACAAAAACTATAAATCTACTTTAAAAACAAAACAAAAGCCAAAGAAAAACAAAAATCTAAATCTAAATATAAAAAAAAAATTCCAACCAAAAGATTGAAGGTGTTTGAGTTATATTTCCAATGCCATAAGAATCAGGTCATTTGGACAGTTATAGCTCTAGATATCGTCGAAACAATGGACACTGCTTCTTTAGAATTTCAGGAACGTATTTCTCTATCTTTGATTTATTTCTTCTTTCCTATCATACATTGGGGACAATGTAGATTTAGGTTGAGGGTAGGGGAGTATATTCCATGTTTATTTTTATTTTGTGTTTGTTTTTAATTCGTGTTAATGTTAATTTTTTAAAAACTTTTCGTTAAAATTTAGGTTTAGATGTTATTAGGTTAGGTTTTTGTTTTTGTTTTTGAGTTAATTTGTATGTCCATAACAAAAATTGATTGCTAATTTATATAAATTTTAGAAGAAGTTAAATTTTATTTACGTTGAAGAATGATTTTTGATATTGACTTTGTTTAGGTTGAGATTCTTTAACATTTTTTTGGTATGATTTAGATAATTTTTGTGGTTCATGCTTAGAGACATTTTATGTGTGAAGTGATTGTAAAAAATTTGAGATCTCGACAAACTCTAGAACCTATTTGATAATTACTAGAGAAGAAATCCTAGATTGCACATTATTTTGGAGATGATTTAGTCCACATCTTTGGACCATTTGAGCTTTTCAAGCCTACCTTTATTATACTAATCGCTAGTTACCCATTTGAGCCATATTGAAGAAAAACAATTAGCCTTATTTTCTTTTTATTAGCATTTTTACCTACGTTCATGAGCGAAAAAATACTTTATATCCTACCCTTTCTAAGAGACTAAGAACATACAACTATGTTAAAAGGCACTTAGAAGAGTGAGGATGAAAGAATATTACTACCACAACCAAAGTACATTAAAAGAGATAGGTCGGGAGTTGTGGAGGGTGATTAAAAATATAAAAGGTAGAGAATGGTTTTTGTACTAGAAAAAAAAGAAATTTTTTTTTGTGCTATAATAAAAAATGAGTACAAATATATATATATAAGTGATAGTACAATAAAGGAGAATAAAAGTCTTGATCATTTGTAAAAGAAAAGTTCAAAAGAGAAGGGTTGAGGAGAAGTTAGGAGATTA
>WUAT03093404.1:0-12983 GCA_010015005.3 Ulmus americana | reverse complement strand
GCTCAGAGGACCTCGAATCCTCTGCTTATCCTTTTATACTTTTCTGCTATTGTTCTTCTTTTCTTGTGTAGTTGTTTTATGGTTTATATTGAAATTCTTGAGCATTGATTAATACCAATTCCTGATAATTTCCTTCTATCTACCTGGAGTATTTGCTACTTTCTCTGGCTATTATTCTGTGATATTCCTAGGTTCTCATCACTGTCAAAGAACTTATTGTTACCCTTGTAGTACCCTTGTTTGATTAATACTGACATGTGTTGGTCTTTGGCACTGTTGAACAAATTATAGAATAGTTTGTAAGGTGGAAGCTTAATATTTTAGTCAAGTGTATTATCTACTTTTTCTAATAAAACCATGCTCTTTTAAAGGAAAATGCCTACTTCTTTGCATTATTAATGGGCTGGGAGTACTTTCTCTACATATCAAAGACTCCAGAACCATATTTTGTCTCTGATTTACGAAGCTTATGGGTGTTTCTGTATGTCTCACTCATGGTACCCTGATTATTTTAATCAGTAACAACATGACCAAGTTAATACCTATGTTCAATAAAATTATAATTATGCTTGTAGCTTTTGTATTTGAAGCTTGAACAAATTTCAATTTTACGGGGAAGCTTAAAAATACTAAATCTGAGTGTTTGCTAATCCTGCAGATGCGTAGTAGCATCCTATTGTATCAACATACCTTCTATAGGATATGTAAATTGGATATTGGATCGTTGTTTAGTTATTCTTAAAGCTCATTCTGGCATGAAATCATTACTCTTCCCAGCAACAGGATACGAGGTGAAAGAAAAGGGCAAAAAAAAAAAGGTCTCATAATGAGGGATTCCTTGGAACAAATTAGAAAAGGATTCTATGCCTTTTAATTAACAATTGCATCTCTAATGGAAATTTAGATAAAAGATTGGGAAGTTATCTTATTGGAAACTTTTAGTTGCAAATAGGTGCAAGAATAACTCTTTGGTCTGTAAAATATCAAAACAGATCTTCGATTTGAATTTACTTGATCAAAAAGCTGAATCTTTTTCAATTGGAGGGTTCATTATGATAATTACCCCAAGACATTTCAAACTCTGGAATAATTTGAGACTTCTTTTTTTCTATGTTTGAGATCTTGTGGGGCCATAATGAAACTATCTTTTCTTCTTTCTTGATGCTTTTTGAGAGCTTCCATGGTTATTACAGTTGTTTTATGGTCTGAGGATCTGTATTAAAAGCTGGGTTTGCTGGAAACATTTCATAGCAGTACTTGTATTTTTTAACTTCCCAAGCACAGATAAGCATGCTTATACTGCAACAGACTTTCTATTTCCAACATTGAGGAAATTTTCTCTATAACTATCTCCTTTATTTTCTTGTAGTTGGATTATGTCCCAGAAAATGGAGTCTCACTTGTCTTAAGATTGTCCACCCTCATAAGAATAATATCTTTGGAAGGGATATCTTCATCAGGTACCTTAATTTTCTGCTTCAGATAGGATGGTGTTTTTTCAAATTTAAATTTAAGTCATTGTTCATTCAAGATAGAGGAAAAGAAAAGAAAAAGGTTTGGGGTGAACCCTTTTAGTTTTGATTATTTTGATGTAAAAAGGTTATGGGATACATGTTGGATTGGTTGGGCTTGGATTTTGGTCTTCACAGAATCTACACCAAGTGGGTTTAAGGTGTTACTTGGATTTCAAAGAGAAAAACCAAATGAACAAAAAAGAAATTTGCATGTTGCAATATCATATGAATAGTTGAAGCCAAAACATCATATGGAAAGTCTTATTGTTTTTAAAATAATGAATTGGAAACTTCCATGTCCCATTCTTGCACTTGAGCAATTGGCCTATGTATATATATATATATAAAATAGAATTTCTTGTTGGCATGGTGGCAACTGGCAACTACCAACTCCTCGTGTATATTGTCTAGGTTGGCAAATTTAGCACATGTTTGGTCCCACTAATTGAATTATAAACCATTACATATATATCCTCTTTGGTTCTCCTACACTTATTGCCAAGTTATTTTGCTAGGACAAATTTTACTAATTCCCCCCTATCTTATAAGGGTGTATATATATAAGAATATTACTTTGTAACAACTATGTTTCCCCACACTTTTTAAATTGTTGAATTAAATCCCCTTTTGGCACGGAAGTGCTGATGTGGCACATAAAAAGAAAAATTATATTTCTTCTCCATTTTACCCTGATCTCTAACCCATTCAATCCCTGTCTCTATCTCCATGTCTCCTTTCTTATCTCTACCTTACCTCTTCCTTTGATTTTCATAATGTGGGCATCATGGTTGGATCAAAGCAAAATGTTGAAGTACTTGATTTTTTCATAATTTAGATAAAGAGAGGACAGGGAAAGATAAAGGATGGTATGATAGGGGGATGGGTTGTGAATTTGGGAAAAGCAAGAGATTGGGGGTAAAATATAATTTTTTTTGTTGTTGATGCGCCAGGTTTCATTTGGAGGGACAAAAGCAATAATTTAAAATTTTGGACAATAGTTATTGCAAAGTGACAATCAAGGGGTATTTTGAAAAATCTCCTATAGTTTGGGGTATTAATGAAATTATCCTAGTGTTTATTGATTATTTGTGCCACCCCCTAATGACATGACTATTTGAAAATATTTGGTTGGCTTGAATTGAAAAGAAAGCAAAAAAAGAAAAAGAAAAAAAATCTTTTTGTTTACATTCAGGGTTTGTTTGGTAGTGCAGAGAAGGAGGGTATAAAAGTTAAGAGGGATAGAAATATAAGGGAAAGAAAGGAATATGATTTTTCTTTCTTTGTTTGATAAACACGAAGGAAAGAAAGTTGTTTTATTTTATTTTGTTTGGTATTATGGGTGAAAATACATTGATGGAAAATAGTCACTTTTCTCCTAAATAAAAAAAATAAAAAATAAAAAATAATACCAAGAACATGTTCTTTTTTAGATTATTTCCTTTCCAGTTTTATTTCTTACTTTATGTGTTTCGAAATTCTTAAATTTTTTCGTTGATATAATGAGAAACCTAAGAAAGTCAATGGTTTGAAATTCAAGAGGGGGTAGTGCTAAATTTTGCGAGATTCTTGACTGAAGAGTCACCAAAGCTTAAAGAGTGAGCAGGACATGCATATCGTAGTGCAGTCAATGCTTGGAAGCGTTCTAACTTCCTTTGTCAAAATTATGTCCTTAATGGTCTTTCTAACTCATTTTATAATGTGTACAGTGTGAAGAAGAAAGCAAAGGAACTTTGGGAGTCTTTGGGCCAAAAGTATAAGATTGAAGATGCTGGGTCCAAGAAGTTTGTGGTGGGTCGCTTTGTTGACTACAAGATGGTGGACTCCAAAACCGTGATTTGTCAAGTGCAAGAAGTTAAAGTAATCATACATGAGATTCATGTTGAGGGGATGGTGCTTAGTGAAACTTTCTAAGTAGCTACTTTTTGAGAAGCTGCCTTCTGCATGTAAGGATTTCAAAAACTACCTTGAGCACAAGTGAAAGGAGATGAGTATAGAAAACTTGATTGTTAGGCTTCGCATAGAAGAAGACAATCGAGATTCTGAAAAGAAGGGTTCTAACCCAAATCTTGTGGGGGAGGGTCAAAGCTCTAAAAAGAAGAACAACATGTCTGGCAAGGGGTCTAAGCTGAGACCTAAGGAAGAAACTTCCAAGAAGCAGACATTTCAGGGGAAATGCTTCAACTGTGACAAAGTGGGTCACAAGTCTTCGGAGTGCAGGCTGCCGAAGAAAGACAAGAAAAATGAGGCAAAAATGGTGGATAGCATCTCTCAAGATGTTTCTGACCTCAACTTGTGTGTGGTTGTCTCTGAAGTAAATCTGGTTGGGTCCATTCCAAGGGAGTGGTGGATTGACACTTGTGCTACTCGGCACATTTGCTCTAAAAAGGGGCTTTTCACTTCCTTTGAACTAGTGACCAATGGGGAGAAGCTGTTCATGGGCAATTTTGCCACTTCTGCTATTGGGGGTCAAGGCAAAGTGATCCTAAAGATGACTTCTGGGAAAAAACTGACATTCAACAACGTGGTCTATATTCCAGAAATCCGCAAGAACCTTGTGTTCGGTTCGCTGCTAAGCAAACATGGATTCCATATGGTGTTTGAGTTAGACAAGCTTGTTCTAAGTAAGAAAGGATTGTATGTGGGAAAAGGATATGTAACTGAGGGGCTGTTTAAGCTTAATGTAATGCCATTTAAAGCAATGATTAATAAAATTATGAATTCTTCTGCTTACTTGATTGAGTATTCCAATTTATGGCATGATAGACTAGGACATGTAAATTATGATACCTTGTGTAGATTACTTTATTTAATCATGTACCTTCTTTTCATATTGATTCCAAATATAAGTGTGAAATTTATGTTGAGGCAAAAATGACAAGGTCATCTTTTCAAACGATTGAAAGGAATAATGAACACCTTGATTTTGTGCGATTTAAAGTTTGTTCAAATTATGGGTGGCGATAAGTATTTTGTTACTTTTGTCGATGATTGGACAACATATTATTGTGTGTTTGCTTAAAAGTAAGGACGAAGCTTTAGAGAAATTTGTTCTTTATAAGACTAAAGTTGAAAATCAACGTAATAAACAAATTAAGGTGCTTACGAGTGATCGAGGTGGTGAATATGATGCACCATTGATGAATTTTGTGTACAACATGGAATTATTTACCAAACCACAACACCTTATTTGTCTCATTAAAATGGGTGTTGAGAAACGCAAAAATCGTACCTTGATGGAAATGATGAATACGATGCTGATAAGTTCTAGGTTATCTTAGAACATGTGGGGGGTGGCTATCTTGCCAGCCAATTACCCTTTTGAATAAGGTACCTTGGAAGAAAGAAGAAAAGACGCCTTATAAGTTATGGAAATGAAGGATGTCTTCCTAAAAATACTTAAGAATGTGGGGGATGTCTTGCCAAAGTGGCCGTACTACACCAAATAAGGTGAAAATAGGTTCGAAAACAATTGATTCCATTTTCATAGGCTATGCACATAACAATAGTGCTTATTGGTTCCTTGTGCATAATTCTAAAATCCCAGACATACGTAAGAACACGATAATGGAATCAAGGAATGCGTCATTCTTTGAACATGTATTTTCATGTAGATCCCAATGGGAATACAATTCGTCTAGACGTATGCTTGAGACTATCGAAGATAATAGTGTGAACCAAGAACCAGAACCTAAAGAAGAGGTTGAACCTAAATGTAGCAAAAGAGCTAGGATAAGAAAGTTTTTTGGTCTAGATTTTTTGACCTATTTGCTAGAAAGTGAACCTCAAACGTTCAAAGAGGCTGTGAGTTCCTTAGAAGGACCTCTATGGAAGGAGGTCATTAATAGAAAAATTGAGTCCATCCTACAAAATAATACTTGGGAGTTAGTGGATCTTACTCCGGGATGTAAACCTTTAGGGTTTAAATGGATCTTTAAGAGGAAAATGAAAGTAGATGGATCAATTGATAAGTACAAGGCTAGGCTTATAATTAAAGGTTACAAATAATAAGAAGACCTTGATTAATTTGACACTTATTCTCTAATGATGAGAATAAACTCCACTAGAATGATACTTGCAATTGTAGCTCTGCGGAGTTTTGAAGTACATCAAATGGATCCGAAAAAAGCTTTCCTGAATAGAGATTTGGATGAAGAAATTTACATAGAACAACTTAAGGATTTTTATGCTCCAGGACATGAAAGAAAAATCTGTAAATTGGTGAAGTCGTTATATGACTTAAAGCAAGCACCAAAACAGTGGCATGAGAAATTTTATAATGTAATGATGGCAAATAGATTTAAAATCATCGAATGTGACAAATGTGTATATGTCAAGGACACTGAAAATGGGTATGTCATTTTGTGTCTTTATGTTGATGACATGCTAATTGTGGGTAGTAATGATAAGATGATCAAATCTACCAAGGATATGTTGAATTCAAGGTTTGACATGAAAGATATAGGATTAGACTAATCCTCAGAATTAAGATTTCAAAAATCTCAAATGGTATCATCCTGAGCCAGTCATACTATGTGGATAAGATTCTTGGAAAATTCAATAAAGATAATTTTGGAATGACTAGAACACCAATAGATTGTAATCTACAACTATCTAAGAATAAAGTTGAGAGTGTTTCTAAATTGGAGTATTATAGAGTGATAGGAAGTCTGTTGTATCTGATGAATTATACTAGGCCTAATATAGCTTACGTAGTGAGTAAACTGAGTAGATACACGAGTAATCCAGGAACAGATCACATGAAAGGAATCATAAGAGTGATGTAGTAGGTTTATGCAAAGCTATGGGTTGCATTATACGACTTATCCAGCTGTTATAGAAGGATATAATGATGCAAATTGGATAGCTGATATAAAAGATACTAATTCTACTAGTGGATATGTTTTCACACTAGATGGTGCAGCTTTATCTAGAAAATCCTCTACACAAATTTGTATAGCTAGATCCATTATAGAATATGAGTTTATAGTGTTGGATAAATGTGGTGAAAAGGCTGAATGGTTATGCCAATTCTTAGAGGATATTCCATAGTTGCCTAAGCCAGTGCCAACAATTTGCATCCATTGTGACAGTCATACTACAATTGGAAGGGCACTTAGCAATATATATAATGGTAAGTTTAGACGCATACGTCATAGACACAATACTATTACACAGTTACTTTCAACAAGGGTTATATCTATTGACTATGTAATGTTAAAGTATAATATTGCGGATCCGTTAACTAAAGGGTTAAATAAAGAGGTAGTTGATAAATCATGAAGGGGAGTGGGACTAAAGCCCATTAAAGAATAAGTTGATACAATGAAAACCCAATCTAGGATATCAACAGGTTAGAGGATAAGCTATGGTTTTAATGATTCTTATGCGTTGAGAATCCAAATGGAGTAATGTTGGTTATTCTTAATTAAGAGATCACAATTGTAAAAGATAAGTAGGGTCACTTCAAAAGGAAAATTATGTAGGGCTTAATTCCTTGAAAATTTTTGCAGAACCAAACTGATGTTCATGACTAAAACGAACATAACATTGAGAACTAAAATGTGTCAGGAAAGATTTATGTATGAGATATATAATCCTTTACATAAATGGCAGAACAATTCAAGGACATCAAGTCTATTGTTTGGCTAGTAAAGTAAATATATCTTTATTAGGGACGGTTCAAAGGTCAAAACCTACCTATCCTATGTAGGTTTTAGACCGTTGAACTCTAACATGGAGGTCAAAAACGTGTTGTTACCCATTTGATTTTGACTGTGTGTCAGTTTAATTCATGTGGGGGATTGTTGGAAAAAATTGGAAATTATAGTGGAACAAAAGCCCATCTAAATTACTCTTGTAAATTTGAGATTAATAGACCCAATTTAGGTGAACTTCTATGTGTGCATTCGTGCACTTTGAGGCTAAGTTTTGAGTAGAATCCACTTCGTTGCAGTGGAAAACTAATTTTGATTTGGGTTTTCCTCCATGAGTGCTTCGTAATGAGATATTGAGCCTATTTGAGACGCGATTTAAATAAGATTTTGGTGATTTAAGCAAGATAATTTTTTAAATAGGATTCTAAATTTTTTGGTAAAAGTAAGTGGGATCTACAAGATTAAAAAATAATTTTATGTAAAAGGTGGTTGAGATATTGAGGTTTAATAATATAATAATATATAAAAAAAATATTTTATGTAAAATGTGGTGAAAATATTAATAATATAATGTAAAAGATAGTAGGGTATATGTGTGTAAGATGTAAAAGGTGATAATGTTTAGTTGTGTAAGATGATAGAATAAGGTAAGATGATGTAAAAAGTGGTGGGGTCTACATAATAGAATAAAATAGGATAATGGTTAGAATATGGAAAAAGAACGATTTTTGGAGAATAGAGTTGGATATAATTTTTTTTGGGTAAAGTGTAAAACAGAGTCATTATACACTCAAAGCTGTATTTGGGTGAATCAAAAATTGACTATCAAAGTTTGCCCCTTGATAAGGTGGTTGAGTTGGAAAAGTAAGTTGGGAAGTGCATCCCGCCGGAATATTTTGTGAAACCGTAAAAATCCACGTCTTAGGATTAACTGGCTTATAGTAACAAAATAAGCTTTGAGGTGAATTCATATGGCAGTGCTGTGTTTATGTTTGATATTTTGGAATTCGTAAAAAATTGTATAGAAAATTATGAATATGATTATTGTGTTAATATCATAAAATATTGGCATTTTTTTAGGACTAATGTGTAAATGAAATTGTCCAAAATGATTAAAAGTTTCATGATTGAAAATATGTGTTAAAAGATTTTACAAGGTTAGAAGGGTTGAATGAAAATATATAAGAGTTAAAATAAGGTATAAGATTGCCATGAATTTATAGTGTAAAATTGTATTAAAGAGCCTAAATTAAATGGTAGTAAGTTATACAAGAGAAAGAGTTAATGTATTAATTAAATAAATTTAAAGCATTAAAAATTATACATTAGTTAAAGAAATAGAATTACAAGAATATAGAGGAAATTATGAGTGATAATTGGTACAAAAAGGGGGAAAAATCCTAACCAAATCGGCCAATCAAAGGCCAAGCCTAGTAGGGGTAGCTCAGCCCAGGCCGTGCGGCATGTTGCAAGGCCAAGTCTTGTGGTCCATTTGGACCAGGCTTGCTGGCCGTTGTTGCCCAACATGGCTGCATCATCCCAATCAGTCAAAAAAAAAGGCCATGCGCATGCAGGAAGCAGTCCATTTGGACATGCTGTCTTTGCACTACCAATCGAGTCCCCTGCTGACCAGTTGTGCGCACACAAGATGCCTAACGTTCGGCTATAACGCGTGTCACCAGCCACGCAAGTGCTCATCCACTCGGACATGTACGCCTCCATCCACTCGACCAGCAGCACGAACTGTGCCAGCTTACTCGGATGAAGACTATGTGTGCTAAACCAACCCATCCGTTCAGATCAAGTGCATGCATGGATGAAAATATCACGATATATCGCGCGATATATCGGAAATTGAGGGGGTGCGATATGATAAGTACATGTATGTAAATATCCGTCAGAATATCGAGATATATCGGTCGAGCTCTGTTATAATTTTACAAAATATCCGGATATTTTTGCGATATATCGGTTGTAATATCGTGATATATCGCATTGTAAAAAAATAATTTTTTTTTTATATATTCAATTTTTAATTTTTTAGTTAAGATTAAGATTGTTTTGTGAAAATTGATTTTTCTTCTCAACATTGGTACTCATGAATTACTTCTTTAAAATAAAAAAAATCAAAATTAAAATAAAAAGAAGTTATACTAAATAGTCTAAATTACTAGTTTTTTATTTTTTCATTTTTTTACATAATCAATAGTCTTATTTTATTTTTAACTTTTTATATGCAATACTACAATTCATAGTAAAAGCATCCTTAGGTACAACGTACAAGTCTTCTATCAATCATTTTATAACTTTCATCATAAATTTCACTTATTCTTATATTTGAAATTTTTATTTAATACATACTACTTTTAGTTAAATATAAAGACAAAATATCTTGTTGATTATTATTTAATTTTAGTTTTTTCCTATATTTTTAAATTTCAGTTAAAAAATAAATATACTTTTACCCCTAAAATATAAAATAAACCACAAAAAAAATCATTTTTACAAATCCCATCTTAGTTTATAAAATAAATTTTTTTTTTGGGTAATTAAGTTTATAGAATAAATTTTGTTCAAGCAAAACTATTAATAACAATCAATGAAGCTAATAACTTCTCACTAACATACCCCAAAAACAAAAAAAAGGGCAATTAACACCAAAATTTATTGTCGCATTAAATCATTAATGATCATTTCTTCAAGAAAACATAATCCAAAAACTAACAATCAAATACAAACAAATCGTACAAATAATAATAACAATAATAATAATTCACCAAAAATTAAACAACACCCAAATGACCAAATTGACCAAAAAGTTTATATGTAGTAAATATATATATATATATATTTGTAAATTGTAAACTAATATTACTTTAACATGCTATAGCATGCTCACAAGACAAGGAATCTACAAAGCTGCAAGCCTACAACATATAGATACATATATAATTGTGCAAGCAAAAGAGGACAAAAGCAAGCATCAATAATTTTGCTCCTTCATTGTATTCGACAAGTTTGAAAGTAAGAAGCAAAATAGGCCAAAAAAATAAAGTGAGTTTTTTTTAGTCAAAAAAGCAAAGATGAAGAAGACAGCTTTGCACTATATCAGCAACTACATAAAAGAAGTTTGTAAACCAGTGAAACCATATTGATCAAACCGAGAAGACCCCAAAGCAACCATATTTTTTCTCTTGTTTCCACAGCTCCATCTTTCATTCTTTCTTCTCTTATTTCTTCCATCCTTCTCTTCAAACACTTAAAGCATAACATTCCTATTATTTACCATCTTAAAGAAAACTGAAGAAAACCTCTAAATCAAGGTAAGTGAGTGTTTTCATTGTTTTGTATTCTATATTTCTTCGAAAATAATATTGAAGAAACTAAGACTAATTTGTTATGTTGTTTACTGTTTAGGTAAGAAAAGAACGAAAAAGGGACACTTTCCTCTTGGATTCAAGCTAGGTAAATACCTGAAACTGAGATATGTTCATTTTTGCTATCTTTTGTTATAGTTACTTTTTTTTTTTTTGAATGGTCTGATATAGTTTCTTTAATTTGACATCAAATATGAGAAAGTATGAGGATAAGCCTTAGATGTAAGATTTTGTCAAGCTAATAAAAGAGTATATAGAATTTGTTTAAGTTTTCAATTCCTTTCAAGTAATGTATATGATGAAAGCTAAATTGTCAAGTTAATGTATTTGGAATTTGCTTTATTATTAATTAGTTACAACAAAATGACAACAAGTGGCGAAAGTGGCAATCGCGATCCAGCATGGAAATATTGTTTGCCATTGGAGGGAAACAAAAATGGCACTAGATGTAAATTTTGTAATTTGGTTCTTCAAGGTGGAGGAATAACACGATTCAAGTTCCATTTGACTGATGCCGATCCACGAAAAAATTCAAAAAAGTGTGAAAAGGTTCCACCCGAAGTTAGAGCAGAGATAACAGACTGGATAAAAAAAAAGATGCAGCTAAGAAAAAGAAATCCATAGTTGAAGAAAACATTAGAAACGAACTGCGTGGAAATTTGGGTAAAAATCAAACTCAATTTGATAATGACGATGATAGTGATGATGATATGTATATGTATCCTGCTGATATGAATATTGAAGAAAGAGAAGAATATCGGGCAGCCGTGCAAGAATCCAAAAAGGCTGAGTGGCAAAGACAACAAAATGCATCGTTATTTGGAAACACAAGTAAGAGAGGCAGTTCTTCAAGAGCCGGTGCTACAGCTGAACCACTTGGAAAACTTCGGCAAACAAAAAGTGTCCGAATACCATGTCCAGATCCTCCACTTGCCCCTTCAATTTACAAATCTTCAAGTGCTAAACAAAAACGTATCAAACATATGTTCGGGGGGAATTTCAAAGAAAGCTTGGGCCGATTAGTTAGTAAGTTCTTTATTTATGAGAATGTCGCTCCGAATAAGGCTAAATCGCATCATTTCAAAAACATGCTTGCTGGAGCTCAAGAAATGGGTATGTAATTACAATTATACAAATAACTATTTCCTTATTTATTTTTGCTCTTATGGTACTTATATTTATAAAATTGCACCAGGTCCGGGAGTTCCTTTTCCTTCTCCATATGAAATCAAGAATACATATTTGGAGATGGAGTATAAAGAAATCAAAGAGTATGTGGACATCCAGAGGGAAAAGTGGAAGACCTACGGATGCACAATAATGTGTGATGGATGGACCGGACCGACAAAGTTAAGTATTATAAATTTTATGGTTTACTCTAAAGGTTCTACTGTATTTCTCAAGTCTGTAGACGCATCCCACCATATCAAAGATCACACGTACATCTACAACTTATTAAAAGATGTTGTGAAAGAAGTGGGAAAAGATAATGTGGTCCAAGTTGTTAGTGATAATGCTTCTGCTTATAAGAAAGCTGGCAAGAAGTTGATGGAGAGGTACAATTTATATTGGACTCCATGTGCCGCACATTGTCTTGACTTGATGTTTGAGGACATTGGTAAAAAGGAAAGTGTTTCACAAGTTATTGAACAAGCAAGGGCGGTAACTAATTTTTTGTACAATCATGGTCAGTTACTTTCTCAAATGAGAGAATTTTGTAAAGGTGATCTGGTACGGCCTGGACCTACTCGGTTTGCCACAAATTACATTGCAATGAGTAGCATGGTAAAGAAGAAGTCAAATCTGAAACAATTGTTCACGAGTGACTGGTGGTCCAATGACCGATTAAGTCGTTCAAGGTTAGGGAAAGTAATAGAAAAACGAGTACTTGACCATCATTTTTGGGATCAACTTGCTCATGTGGTTTCAATCTATGAGCCGATGTATACAGTTCTTCGATTGGTTGATACAGAAGTAGTGCCGACAATGCCATTACTGTATGAAGTTTTTCAATATATGAAAGAGGCAATTATGCACCAAAGAGGACTAAAATGGGTTTTAGACATAATCAACAATCGATGGGATAAGCAACTCTCTCATCCACTTCATGCAGCAGGTATAAACCGTATAACATATCCCACTTTATGAATAAGTAAAAATTCATTTTATTGTTTATAATGGTTGACACTAACAATTATAATTTATTTTTTCAGCATACTATCTCAATCCTAGGTACCAATACAAAGAAGGTGTTAGGGAAAATCCAAACCTAATCCAAGCTGTGCAAAAAGTTTTTGAGAAATTAGATCCAAACTCAGAAGGAATGTCACAATTTGGGAATGAGGTAAAATATTATAATACTATTGATCATAATACAACTTCAAATTTTATAAGAGTATGTCCAATTTTACATTTTGGTACATGCAGCTTACATATTT
>WUAT03093293.1:0-12984 GCA_010015005.3 Ulmus americana | reverse complement strand
TGGAGGTAGATAGTATACGAGCGTAATTAGTGCACATTAGAGACTCATGTTTAGTATTTTTTAAAACACGATATATTTTTTGAAATTTTGTCAAACTAGAGGTACTAAAATGCAATTATCCTTTGTGTCAAACATGATAGGATAAAATAATAATAATAATAATAAATAAATAAATAAAATAAAATTATTAGAAGGGTCTCACAAAAATATGATAAAACTTTAATATTAATCTTCAGTTTAATATTAACAAAAATACAAAAAATAATTTGAAATTTCATTTGTCGTGGAACGCACAAAAATCAAAGGGTCAAGTATGGAAAGTTTCGTACTTTCGTGGTAAGTGGGAGCTGATATGAATGATATAGACGTGGCAGCAGTTGAGTTAATTGTCAACCTGGGCGGCGAGGCCGCATGCGGTTTTGTTTGAATTTTATGGTACGCTTCTTTGGTTTCACTCTACGAGTCATACCAAAACATGAAAATATCGATATTTCAACTAAAATTTCGAACGAAATATCAAAAAAAAAAAAAAAAATACTAATATCAAAATTTAAGATATGTTAATTTTTTTTGAAAAATATTAAAAAAATATGGGTAAAATATTAATATTATTTTTTAACAGTGTAATTTTTTTTTTATAATTTTACTCAAATATCAAAAAATATCGAAAAATATCAATATTTCTGATTAAATATCAAAAATATTAATTTTTTCCTATTTTTTAAATTCTTTTTATTTTTTTTTCTTTCTCTTATTTATAATTAGAAGCTTAAAATAAACCCTACAATTCGAAGTTTAAAAAACCCAAAAAAAAGCTTTGAAAAAAAAATTATACAATTAGATACTAAAACAACTTTTAAAAATCCATTATTAGAATGATTTTTCTGAAAAATTGAAATATTTTTTACTTTTAATTTTTAGAAATATAAAGCTGGAAGATTCTTTTCTTTTCTTTTTGTTTTGGTTTTATGTCTTTTTTAAATCTCATGTCAATGATATAAATGTAATATTCATATAATTGTAATGGTGCTACATTTAATATTTTTTATTTTGGTTTGTTTGTTTATTTTTTTGTTTTTGTTTTTTTGGATGCCATTAAATAGCAAAATCTATTCATGAATCAAACCCATTTTAGTGACAATGAGAGTTAAGACAAAAATGTCAAGATGAGGTTATGCCTTATGTATTTGAACCTTCAAGAAATTCATTTTGGCATTGAGTTTATTGTGTTGTATACTTGTATTTCTTTTTAGTACTATGTAATATATTGTGATCTTTCTTCATTAAAAATTCATTTTGAATATTATATATAGCTTTATTGCGCTATATATTAAGCATTTATTTTAGTTAGTAATATCCTAGTTAATTTATTGTCAAAAGTGTTTAATTTATGTATTAGTATGTAATCAAGTTAAATCTAAAGTTTGACAAAAAATTTCCCAAAAAAAGTGTAAATATCCATTAGCTTTTAATTTTTTCCAGCAATATCCACCGAAATTTCTGTAAAATCCAAACCCCAACATATCCTTTGAAACCGATATTTTCATCCTTGGTTTACGGTGAACGATATTGTTTTGACTCTATTTTTTGTTTACTATGAAATCCATATTGCTAGATAATTACATGTGGGATAGAGATAGGGAAGGGAGAAAAGCAAAAAGAATATGGGGTTTTTTCATTTTGGTTTACAATTTGTTCCAGGAAATTTTTTTTTTTTTTTAATAGCAAGTGAATTTGCTTGATTTTGTTATGTTGCATATAGAGTTAGTTGGAGGCCCGTATGAATGGATTGAAGCAATTTGTTATGTTGAAAAGAGCAGGATTTGTTATGTTGAAAATTTGTTTCAAAGCTATTTGTTATGTTGAAAATAGCAGGATTTTTCAAGTAAAAATGGAGATAGTTGTGAAGCTAGACGGAGGTGATGGAGAGAGCTGCTGGGGCAGGTGGTGGAGATGGACATCGAAGGAGGGGGTAGGGAAAGAGAAGAGAGAATTTTTTTGTTATTTGTTTGTTAATTTTTTTCTTTTAATTAAATTTTTATTATTATTATTTTAAATATTAATAAATTTGTTTCTTTAAGGGTAGTTTACGTATTTTAGAAAAAATATTGTTGACTTTCGTTGACCAATGTATCTTACTGTCTCAAAATTAATCTTGAAGGTACCCCAATATCTTTTCTCAAACACGGGGGTACCTTTTGTCATTAACGCAAACTACATGGTACCTCAGTGTTGTTCCCTTATCATTATCATTAATAGTACCATTACAATTATAATTATTATTATCATTATTATTACTATTACAATTATATATTATTATTATTACTATTGTCATTACCAATATCATTATGATACCATTATCATTACTATCATTACAATTGTTACTAATACTGTTGCCGTTATCACTACTATTATAATTATCTTTACCATTGTCATGATCATTCTCAGTACTATTACTAATATTATTATTATTATTATCATTATTATTATTTTTTAAAAAATATTATTAACAAATCATTTTTTATTATTTTCAACAATGACGAGTATTCTCAACATGGTGTTTTGAATAGGATATTCTGGAAAAGTGTATGCTGAACATGTAATTCTAAATTGAAAAACAAACACGTTCTAAAATGATACAATAGTTTGTATAAAATATTAATACCAAAAAAGTTATAATGATAAAATGGATATAAAATGTGAAGACAAAAAATGTTAAAAACGATAAAATTTGTACAAAATATTTATGATTTTTATATGGGAGTACAAAATTAAGAAAGCTTAAATTGTTACAAAATATTAATAACAAATTGTATTGATAAAAAATAATAATATATATACAACTCTAATATATATAAAGAATTTGTTAATATAACTATCGATAAATATTGTAATATATATGAATACCATATATATGATAAAAGTATTTTGTAAGAAAAACAAAATCATGAAGTGTTGACAACATGGACTTAAGAAAAATGGACTTTTTTTAATGAAATTAAAATAGTTAAAAGTTTATATATATACATAAAGTAAGATTTGTTGTAATATTAAAAAATTATAAAGAATAATTTGAGTACAAAATATCAAGACCATCAACATAATGTTGACCAAATTTAACTTTATTCACACTTTGTACAAAATATTTATGATTTTTATATAGGAGTATGGAATTAAGAAAGCTTAAATTGGTACAAAATCAATAACAAATTATATGGATAAAGAATTTATACAAAATAATAATATATATACAACTCTAATATTAATATATATGAATAGAAAGGAAAAGAAAAAAAAAATTAAAGTAACAAAATAAAATAAAAAGTCTAATAGCGAAAACTATGTCATCGCTGTATGACGGAAACATACAGTGACAACAATGTCGTTGCTATATATCACAATATTTTTGACTCCGTCTTTATTTGCGGGTATATCCCCATATATGTGATAAAATGTATCATTTGTTTGTGTGTGTGCATTGTGCAGCTATAACAACTGTGAAACCCAAGAATAATCTGGAATTGAAGAATTAAATAAAAGTGAATTCAAGAATATTTTTTCGCAATGATTTATTAGATTTGTACATAATAAGAAAATAAGTTTCTAAAGAAACAAGTTTTACTAGATTTAAGAAAAATTAGTGGGATTCTTGGATCCATTTAAGGGACCATTTGTTGTCCGAATTTAGCTTATAATAGACTTCCAGAAAGCTTAGGATGCCTAGTTTCTTATGTAAAAGTTTAAGAAAAAATTACTCAACAAAACTAAAGTTATAGAATTTTAAAGACAAACTGTTTGTAAGGGATAAATTTATGAGAAGTTGAAAGTTAAAAGGTTAAAGTATTTTTATAAGAAAATTTTGAGAGTATTTTCTAAACATGTAAAATTTTCTAAAGGGCACTTAAAGAGTATATAAGTAAATTGGAGAGTATTATAATTTTTAGAAGCCAATAAATGGGTTAAATATTTTCCAGAACAATATTATTCAAATCTGTGAGAATTTGCTAGAAACCTGATTTTGAGTCTTGGTTTTCTAATTGGTTTGTATAGTTATAAATTTGTTTTTTTATCCAATACTTTTACAGAAATATCTTTATGATGTTAGGGATATTTTAATCCCGGTTTCAACCAATTTTGATTTTAAATGAGTGAGTTATGATATTTGGAATACATAAAGGTCAAACTGTTAAATCAGTAACATTTTTGGGTAAATAAGTACATAATTAAAAATATTGGGTAGGAATTAAAAGCTCAAATTTTTAGAAACTGATCTTTAAGATCTTATAAGAATTTCAGAATTTATTTCAAGTGAATTGGATTTCGGAACAGTTAGTAAGGATAATTTTAAAAAGCAAAGGTCATGTTGGACAAATTTGAACAAAATGTGAATTTTGGGTTTAAGGTGTAATTTTCAGAAAGTTAAGGTCCATTTCAGTAATATATAAACCAGAATGAAATTTAAAGTTATTAAAGAGAATAGGTCCAGAAGTTTAGTATTTTTGATCGTTAAATAAATTTTAGAGAAACTATATTTAACAATTGAATCAATGTTAACTTACGTAATATTAGTTTGTAAGAAATGTTAATTTTAATAGTTAACACTACTGTTTTAGGATGACATATTTTTAGTCAAAGAGTTGATTAGGAGCACTGCTCAGAGATAAGTACAATCTCACCTACAACAAGAAACGAAAATGATTTCGAAGTTATCTGTTGTTTGTTTGTTTTGTACAAATTGTAGTTTTGATGCGTGTTTAATTATGTGAAGTTAATTCTACATGCTAAGATTATTGTTTCAAGATGAACTTATGTGTTAAAGCTTTTCTTAAAAGTCTCTATCTGAGTTATGCTCCCAGTTTTGAGCCAAGAGTTTTAAGTTAAAGTTTTAGAGGCTAGAAAGTTTTAATTAAAAGAAGAAGAAAGAAAGAAGTTTTAAGATTTAAGTGTTGTAAACAACCTTTGTAAGGGAGATAAGTTTAAGATAGTTGGACCAAGTTGCTCCCCCCAACTTCTCCAAGTTTTGCGCATAGGGTACGTACATGGGGCCCAAACCAAATATGGTAAAGATTTACAAGAAAAGAACATGTTTTAGTCTTGAGTCAGCATTTAAAAGATTTACATTTGTTTATGTGAATATATAAGTGTTTGTTGTATTATAAGTATAAACTCTTTTGGTGATCATAAGTTTGTACTTGGTGGGCTTTGGCTCACGTCTTAGGTTCATGTTGTAGGTAACAAGGGGTAAATTACCCAACTACAATTCAGTTTTGAATGTCGGGTTTGCTAAGCAGAAGGTGTTCGGAAAGGTGATGTTTCAGGAAAATCTGCTACATAAGATTTTGTTCTATCCAAAAAGAGAACGTTACTTTTAAAGTATTTATATTGTGGGTTGTAATAATATTAGTCTAGCAAGCCTAGACTTGCTAGCAAGCCTTTATCGTTTTGATAATGATTTCCGCAAAACGTTTAGATAAAAGATAGTGACGGTTAAGTTTTATCGAGACATTGATTTTCAAAAAGAAATCTAATAAGTGGAGTTTATAAACTAAGTGTTTTATAAAACGAAGGTTTGAATTTCAATAAAGTTTTAAAGTAATGTTTATTTTAATTAGAAAATTGAAATCAATAAGTTTTTCAAGATTAAGGATTTTCTAAAATAAAAGCAATGCATTTGTTTTGAAGTAGAACAAAGGATTTTAAATAAATAAAAAAATTAAGTATGATTTTACCAAGAGTAAAAGAAAGTTTTGTCAATAAAGTCCTTGTGATTTTGAGGGTGTCACAGGTTGGTATTAGAGCGTGTTTTTCCCAGTTATCACACTTTCGAACACTTCAGCAAGTCCTCGACAATTCAAGTAAGATGTATTTTTTTTTCAAGTTTGTTAAGTTATTTATGATATTGTATTTTCTTGTCATAATGAGACACTTAAGAAATTAGGAATATGAATAGAGTAAGAGGACAAGGATGGGGTTGGGGTCGGGCTCAACCGCAAGGAAATCCGGAAATGAATATAGCCACTACATTGGCAAATATTTAGCAGAGATTGGAGGAGCAAGATGCCATAATTTAGAAACTGCAATACCATGGGATGAAACCCTTAAATCCTGAGACCAATGAGGTAATAGCAAGTGCGGGACAAGGAGGAGTGCATCAACCCCAGCTAGTTATATAAGAGCCCTTATACAAGAGATTATGCAGGATAAAACTAGCAGCACTCGAGGGTTCCATCAACCTATTAAGAGTTGAGAATTGGTTTTCATCCATTTAGGCTACCCATATCATTTTACAATTAAATGATCAAGATAAGATATTTTGCACCACCTACAAGATGCAGAAAGAAGCACGATATTGGTGGGAAACAGTTGAGGCAAGTAGAAGCCCAAAAAGATAACTTAGGAGGAGCTCAAGATAGAATATGAAAATTTATCATCCTGTCCAACAGACAGAATTCTCAAACCTCAAACGAGGAAACATGTCTATAGTTGAAACAATCAGAAATTTCAAGTAGTTGGTTAGATTATTCCCATAGCTAGTGTCTATAAGAAGAGCTAAAAATGCACCAGATGTTGGACATATTTAGAAATAACATCTTTCTGGAAATTGAAAAGTAGCGTGCTCCTTCCAAACAATAATTGATTATGAAGTCGAATTTAGGATGACTCAAATAGAGGGTCAGAACAACAATAAGAAGGGAAAATTCCCTAGACCAAAAAACAAAAAACAAAAAAAAAGTCTTAGTCTATTAGGACAGAGTCCACAAACCGGACCATTTGTAAGAAATGTTGATGAACTCACCCTAAATAGTGTAAACATGGGATGATTACCTGGTATAGAAAGGCAAAGAAAACTTTTTTCTCAGAATTTCATGGGTAAAATAAACACCGAGGATAAGAAAAGCTATAACCGGCCTTTGGGGGGGGCAATAACTACATGCCATGCCAACCAAGCGGGAGAAACCAGATATCTTGCAGGAAAGATTAGAGGTGTCATAGCATACCACTAGGATTTTTGCATTTGCTAAAAATGATGTAGAAGTAGGAATCAACATAGTGACAAGTCAGCTTCTTGTTGCTAATGCGAGTGCTCGAGTTTTATTTTATTTGGGGGAAAAATAATACCAATTGGAATGACTAAGACTAAAGGTAAAGGACAACCTTATCTCAGATAGCATTACAGATAGATATACTAAGTAGAGAAGAGTAAGAAGGATAGTATCTTTAAAGACATAGTAAAAGTATTTTGCCACAACATTAATACGCAACAAAGACCTTTTATCAGAATTTCTCATAAAGGACTTCAAAAGTAAAGTACATCATTGTATAGTCAAACATAAGACATTAAGAATTACAATGATCATTACAAGGAACATTTACTCAAATGAAATATCAAGACACATCAAGATGGGAACAATAGTAAATATCTCCAACCCAACTATTTTCTCGAAACACCTTCGACATAAATAAGATAATAGAAACAGAGAGTACCGAAGATTATTATAGCAAACCTATATATGGATTAACCATTTTGTAAGAACCTATCAAGCAAAGATGTCTTTCCAAGAGTGAAAGAAATTTGAGAAGATGGAGAAGATTAGAAGTGAGAAATGAATGATAGGAAAACATCAATTTATAGGACAAAAACTAGTGTTACCTAGCCGTTTTGTTACTGTCGGAAAAAGCTATTTTTTCCTTCAAATATTATTGTATTTAAATGATGTGAAAATAAGGAGTAAAAAAGTATCCAAATAAATACAAAAGGAGCTATGGAATTTTTTTTTCTTCCCATGAAGAGATACTTAAGTTGATCACATCATTTTAAAGATCCTTAGGGGTTGTAGAATGCTTAATAAATGCTTAGTATAAGAAGTGTTGTGCAGAAGGAGAATGGTTTTATTATGATGAGCCATTTTCTTTGTGGATTTTGGTCAAAATATTGATTGCATTAGTAACTTTTGGCACAAGGACTTGTTTGGATGGCTGGGCCCTTCGGCCCAATCTAAAGCCCGAATTTCCCAGCCAGTCACTTCCAACCAAGCGAGCGCGGGCTTGGCTAGATTCCAACCTTGCAAAAAGAGGAAAACTTTTTAAACAAAACATCTTTTTTTAAAACACAATGGAGTTAATGTACAGTTTGATAACACACTTTCTGTGCTAAGAAAGGCCGAGATGGCATACAATAATTTTTGAAGAGACGAAGGATTTTCAAGCCTAGCAATACCATTCATGGCTTTGATTAGGAAAGGTAAAAGGTTCAAATGGAAGAAAAAGTATAAGCAAAGTTTCAAATAATTGAAAAGAAGACTCATCATTTCACCTATATTTGGTAATTCCGTCTGAGGAAGAAGAGTGAATAGTCTGCTGCGATGAATCTAAATTGGAATTTGAAGAAGTTTTAATGCAAAGTAGAAAGTTAATAGTTTATGCTTTGAGACAACAAAATACGCATGAGGAGAACTATCCGATGCATGAAATGGAGTTGGCAGCAATAGTTTTTGCCTTAGAGATTTGGCGACAATTTTATATGGCACACATAATCAGATATATGTTGATCACAATAGTTTAAAGTACATATTGCAAAAAAGAGTGGAATCTGAGATAAAAAGGGTGGTTAGAATTCATAATAGATTGATTTCAAAATTCTTTACCACCCAGTAAAGGCAAACATGGTTGCCAATGCTCAGTTCAGAAGTCTCCTGCAACTTTAGTGTCCATTTAAGCTTTACCTAAAGCCTTATGGAGATGTTTGTAATATGGAAATGAAGCTTGTAATAGGGTAGATCTCTATTTTTGACACTATAGCTGACCATATTCAAAGAATGAAAGAATCCTAAGAGTTAGATCTTACCTCATTTAAGCTTAAATAGGAGGTAACCGAAGTGAGAAACACCGAGTTTGGTGTAACATCCAATGGGATTCTACATTTTTGAAGAAGGTTGTGTGTACTAGAGAATTTAAAATTAAGAGATCAAACCCTATTAGAAGCTCGCTGGACCTATATTCAGTCCATCTAGGTGCAACATGAAGTATAAAGACCTAAAAGAACATATTTGCCAGTCAAAAAAGAAGTTATAGTGGAATATATTGCAAAACTTTAACATTTCAGAAGATCAAGAGTGAGCATCAGCAACTAGGAGAGGAATTTCAACTTTTAGAAATTCCAGAATGGAAATGAGAACAAAATTTCCATGGATATCGTAGTAGGTATCCCCAAGACAACGAAAGGCCAAGATGCAATATGGGGAATTATAGACCAATTAACCAAATTGGTGTATTTTCTACCAATCAGGACAATCTATTTGTTAGAGCAGCTAGCAGAAAAGTATATTTAAAATATAGTTCGTCTTCACGGATGCCATAATCAAACATATCAGATAATGACATTTGTTTTACGTTGAAGTACTGGACAAGTGTGCAACAAGTGATTGGTACAAAGACAGAGGTTTGGTATAGTTACATCCTCAAACTGGTGGTCAAATTGGGTGAATCATCTAGTGTACTCAATGATATGCTTCGTGCATGTGTTTTGGAATTTAAAGGTACTTAGAGTAAGTACCTACCATTTATTGGTTCTCATACAACAATAACTACTAAGCAAAGAAGAAAATGGCACTGTATGAAGCTCTGCATGGAAGAAAGGTAAGTCATAAGTTTATCGATATGAGACTAGTGAAAGACTTGAAAATCGCATCAGATTTCTATCAAAAAAACTACCGAAGTGGTTAAAAATATCCAAACCAGAATAGAAACAGCTTGAAGTCGATAGAAGTCTTATACAGATAAGAGCGGATGCCATTAAATTCCAATCCAGGGATTTTATTTTCTTGAAAGTGGCACCTTTTAAAAGGAGTTATGTGGTTCGGAAGTGGGGTAAGCTAAACACAAGATTTTTCTATCCAATTATGATTAATTATGAAAATTAATTGGGTATTTGTTTTAATTTGCAATTAATGGTATGAGTGAGAAGTGTTTTTAAGAGGGATATTAATACAATTTCACAAGGGTCATTTCAAAATAACTAAGGATCAACTTGCAATTACTTAAAGATCATATGTGCAATTTAACAAAATTAATATTTATTTCGTATTGTGAGCTATATATATATATATGAATTACATATGTGTCAAGTTACAAAAAATGAGTAGCAAAAAAGGAAAGAAAAAAAAGTGTGGATCCCAAAGAGTTTTGTTTTTGTTACTTTCATTTCCTCTCACGTGTCTCTAATTGTTTTAAACTAACCCATTTTCTCTATCATCTCAAAATCACAAAATTGCTGACTCACCGAGTTCGTCTCTTCTAAGAATCCCTTTAACCATCAAATAATGAAGTAGTAGGTAGTGGATATGATATAGGATTATTAGAAAGAGAAATTAGAATTAATGCTTGTGATATATATAGATAGTAAAACCATTACTATTCCAATAACAATTATTGTGTGGATTTTCATTTTGATTTTTCAAACTAGGATGGGCCAAGAAGAAAATATATATATATATAAACCTCTATTATTGCAAGAATAGCTTATACTAAAAAATAATAATAAAAAAAAAATACCTTAGCTTGGTTTTAAGAGCTTTATCACTTCTCACACTTCCAAGTCTCAACATCCGAGAAGAACATAGGAAAAGCAGGAAGAGATTGTTGTGCTAGACAACATCCACTCTAGATTTAGGAGCAAAACACTCTAGATTTAGGAGCAATTAGTGAAGCTAAATCAAAGGTAAGAAAGGATTTTATTTTTAAATCCTTATATTGTTGTTATATCAAAACTAGTTTTGACGTGTTCTTTAACTAATTAATGCTAGGTGCATTTTTCTGTTGTTTGGACCGAATTCTAGGGAGGAATTCTACACGAAATTCTTCAATTCAGTAAGCAAGTTTCTGATCAAGTTCGAGTTTTATAATTACATACAAATTTAAAGAAAATAGATTAAATTTGATAATTGCCATGATTTATTAGATTTGTACGTAACAAGAAAATGAGTTTCTAAAAAAACTAGTTTTACTAGATTTAAGAAAAACTAGTGAAACTCTTGGATCCATTTAAGGGAACATTTGTTGTCCGCATTTATCTTATAATAGCTTTCTAGAAAGCTTAGGAATTCTAGTTTCTTGTGTTAAAGTTTCAATATAAATTTCATAACGAAACTCAAGTTATAGAATTTTAAAGATAAACTGTTTGTAAAGGATAGATTTGTGAGAAGTTGAAAGTTAAAAGGTTAAAAGTATTTTTATAAGAAAATTTTAAGAGTATTTTCTAAACATGTAAAACTTTCTAAAGGGTATTTAAAGAGTATATAAGTAAATTTGAGAGTACTTGAATTTTTAGAAGCCATTTAATGGGTTAAATATTTTCCCAAAAAATATTATTCAAAACTGTGAGAATTTGTTAGAAACTTGATTTTGAGTCTCGATTTTCTAATCGGTTTGTATAGTTATAGAAATAAAAATAAAATTACTCAAAATTTTTATAGAGAAATCCTTAAGATGTTAGGAATATTTTAAGACTAGTTTTAACCAATTTGATTTTAAATGAGCGAGTTATGATATTTGGAAGATATAAAGGTCAAACTGTTAAATCAGCAACATAATTAAAAATATTGGACATGAATTAAAAGCTTAAATTTTTAGAAACTAATCTTTAAGATCTTATAAGAATTTCAGAATTTATTTCAAGTGAATTGGATTTCAGAACAGTTAGTAATGATAATTTTAAAAAGCAAAGGTCATGTTGGACAGATTTGAACAAAATGTGAATTTTGGGTTTAAGGTGTAATTTTCAGAAAGTTAGGGTCCATTTCGGTAATATATAAACCAAAATGAAATTTGAAGTTATTAAAGAGAATAAGTCCAGAAGTTTATTATTTTTTATCGTTAAATAAATTTTAGAGAAACTATATTTAACAGTTGAATCAATGTTAACTTGTGTAATATTAGTTCGTAAGAAACGTTAATTTTAATAGTTAACATTACTATTTTAGGATGAGATCCTTTTAGTCAAAGAATGGATTAGGAGCACTGCTCAGAGATAAGTACAATCTCACCTACAACATGAAATGAAAATGATTTCGAAGTTATCTGTGGTTTGTTTGTTTTGTAGAAATTGTAGTTTTGATGCGTGTTTAATTATGTGAAGTTAATTCTACATGCTAAAATTATTGTTTCAAGATGAACTTATGTTTAAAGCTTTCCTTAAGAGGCTCTATATGAGTTATGCTCCCAGTTTTGAGCCAAGAGTTTTAAGTTAAAGTTTTAGAGGCTGGACAGTTTTAATTAAAAGAAGAACAAAGAAAGAAGTTTTAAAATTTAAGTGTCGTATCAAACTTTTCTAAGGGAGGTAATTTTGAGATAGTTGGACCAGGTCGCTCCCCCCAACTTCTTCGAGTTTTGCACATAGGGTACGTACACGGGGCCTAAGCCAAATATGGTAAAGATTTCTAAGAAAAGAACATGTTTTATAAGTCATGAGTTTTTAAAGAAATTGAGTCAGCATTCAAAAGATTTACATTTGTTTATGTTAATATATATGTGTTTGTTGTATTATAAGTATAAACTCTTTTGGTGATCATATGTTTGTACTTGGTGGGCTTTGACTCACGTCTTACGTTCATATTGCAGGTAACAGGGGGAAAATTACCCAACTATAGTTCAGTGTTGAAATGTCAGGTTTGCTGAGCATAAGGTGTTTGGAAAGGTGATGTTTAGGGAAAATCCGCTGTATAAGATTTTGGTCTATCCAAAAAGAGAACGTTACTTTTAAAGTATTTATATTGTGGGTTGTAATAATATTAGTCTAGCAAGCCTGGACTTGCTAGCAAGCTTTTATTGTTTTGATAATGATTTTTGCAAAATGTTTTAGATGAAAGATATTGACGGTTAAGTTTTATCGAGACACTGATTTTCAAAAAGAAATCTAATAAGTGGAGTTTATAAACTAAGTGTTTTATAAAACGAAGGTTTGAATTTCAATAAAGTTTTAAAGTAATG
>WUAT03093074.1:0-12991 GCA_010015005.3 Ulmus americana | reverse complement strand
TCTGTTAGATAAACATCGCCTTTAGCTTAGTGCATTTTTAAAACGAAACTTTTTGTGATGTAAGAGGGGAGTTTTCTAGAGAAAAGGAAGGAAGCCATAAAGAGAGTGAGTTGGAGAGGGAAACGGAGAGGAAATCAAGCAAGTTTCTGGCGAAGGAAAAAAAAATTGATTGCTCCGACCAACATCTGGGTAAGGTTTCAAACCTCTCCTCTCTGTTTTGATAATCTAGTAAGGTTTGGTATGGTTAGATGGGTGTTAGATGGATATAGGTTAGAGAGAGTTTAGAGAGAGAAAGTAGGATGTTAATGGTAGTTTGCATTTTGGGAACACCTATTGGCTGGGAAGCACACCACCTGGATCAGGACATCGATTAGGAGCAGATGGTGGTGGCAGCAAGCCACGAAGCAGCAGCTGTAGCAGCCTGCCGAGCCATGCCCGAGGAAGGAGCAACAATAGCCGGCGGCCAGCAAGTTGGCAGGTGGCGCAAGGCGGCTGGGTGACTCCGGACTGGTGGCGGGCACAGTCGGTCGGTGGCGTGGTGGCTGGCGGGACAGGCGACGTGGTCCAGCGTGCTCATGGTCCGTCGCGGGCTGCTGCATGAAGAAGAAAAAAAGATGATATGGTGAAGTTGATGAAGATGGTGATGTGGCTTTAAGCCACATTAAAAAATAATAATAATAAAAGTAAATAAAAATGATGAAATACTAAAAGTAAAAATAGTAATAATGGTAAAAGTAATACTAATATGAACAAAAAGTCAATGGTGATTAACTAAAAGTAATACTAAATAATGGTCTTTTAGTAGAAATACTACTATTATTAACACTAAAAGTAACTAAATGAACAAAAATGGTAATTAACTAAATTAAAATAGTAATAATGGTGATAATAGATGAATAGAATTATTACAAATAATAATAGACTAATGTTAATAAGGATAAATGAAATACCACTTTATTAATAGGTAATGACATTATAATTTAATATTAGAGGAGATAAAATTTAGAAAATTTGTAATCACTAAAAAATAAAAATTTGAGTAAGATAATGAAAGTGATAAAAATATAATTTCATTTTAATATGTATAATTGTAAATTGTCAAAGTGTAGGAAATTTATAAAATGCCCCTAAGTTTTAATAAATTCTCAAAGAAGAAAATGGTAATTAGAAGAGTAACTAATTACCAAGAGTAATAATTAATGAGTAATTAAAGACAAATAATTAATAAAATAACTATTTACTAATTTATAACAAATAAATAGTATTTAATCAGTAAGATATAAGTGGTGAGGAAATTGAATTCCAATTAAACGCATTTGGACAATGAGAAGGGGTAGAATAACGGTGTTAGGTTTACGTTTAACCTAATAAAATCTTTAAATGCAATATATTCTAACACGAGAGTACACTCAAACGGGGATTGTAGCTTTTCGGAAAAGGCGAAATAAATTGGAGTATTTGCACTGCAAACCAGTAAGTACAATCTCACTTACAACATGAAATTAAATGTTTAGAGATGAATGTCAGACTGGATGTCTTTCATTGATTAAATGTTTACAAGTAATGTAACATGTTATCTCTAGTTCATGAATGGTGCTACGTGAATGATAAACTCATTGTTTACATAATGCAAAAGTCTTATTCTTTTCACTGAATTATACGATTTGCATCTTTCATGCGTTATAATATAAAATGTTTTACAATGACACTTACTCATAGATTTGAATGAGACTTTCAAAGAACTGTATCAAAAAGTTTCATGCCCAGCCTTTCTTTATATATAGCGAGATTATCACTATTATAGCTTCAAGGAAAGGTTAAGGGCAAATTCCCAATTTTTCTTGTGGTCGTTAATTGGGTATATACACAGAGGGGCCCCACACACGGATTAAAAATAAAGCAAAAATGTATTTTTTTTTTAAAAAATGGATGTTTTTGATTGATTGTGACTGTGTTATTTAAATTGTGTGTGAGAATTACATTGTACTTGCTAAGCTTTCGCTCATAACTTATATTCATGTTGTAGGAAATCACAGTAAGCAAACGGGTATCTGAGGTCCACCACGTGATAGATAGATGGTATGAGAATCCGCCACGCGAAAACTGTTCTAAATTTTCGCACTTTTATTTTGAAAACTCTGATAGTTTTAAAGTTTCTGTGAAAGTTTTTTTAATGACAGTTATGTATATAATTTTGTAAACCCTAAATGTGTGAGCTTTTTTTTGAGGTCTAAATGCTTTTAAAGTCTTTATCATTACGTGGTTATATTAGAAATCTAAAGGTTAATTTCATGCTTTAATTAAATAGGATGTTTTAAATGAAGTAATTTATACTCTTTTTTAAATAAAAAAAAATTTGTTTCCAGAATTTTTATTCAAAAACTTAAAATGTTTTAAAAGATGATGTCATTATTACGTGAACGTTACATAAATATTGTCGTTTATGTAGACGAATGGAATTCTACAATTGAATCTTGTGAGGATGAGGCCACCGAAAACCTGTTAGACCTGTAAGCAAAGACACAGAGAATGGAAGGGTGATCGTACAAATCTTGACACCGGGGTGGAACTGGCTAAAGGAGCTCAGATGGTTAAGTTAATGAGATAGCGAAAGATAAAGAAAGAGTAAGAAGAAATAGGGTAGGAAGAGTGTCAACCGTGACTGTGGAACTATGGTGTGATAGGTGCCGTAGAGTGGTCAGAACTCAGCTCTATGGTGGGTGTAGAGCGGTCAGTACTTGGCTCTACAGAGGACATCATAGAGGGGTCGGAACTCGACACTACGGCGGGTGGAGAACGAAGATGTTGTTATAACTAGCGAGTAAGAGAATAAGAGTGATAACAGTATGAGACTGAGAGTAGTAAGAGTGAGATCCAAATATCAGATGTGAGGTTGAGATATTAGATGTCTGATGCCCCTTTTGAGGGGGTTGACCTTGGTATTTATAGGTAATTGGGGGGGATTAATGTTGGTTATACGTCCACTGTAGAGCGAGACATTACACCCACTGACTTAGCAAGAAGTTACGTCTGTTAATAGGAGTAAATGTTGGCTCTACATTATAGAGCCAGACCTTATATTTATAGACTTAATAAGACATTATGGCGATTATGTTGGCTCTACATATGTTGTAGAGCTAGGTGTTATGCCCACTAACTTAGCGTAACCTTTGTAACTCTTCGTGTAATTCATCCTTTAGGAGTAGAGGAGTGAGATACTTGGTCTGTAAGGTGGGCAATGGGCTAGAGCAAGGAATGATCCAACTCATAGAGCAACTTGACCTGTAGGGTGATCCGGTTTGCTAGTTAGCCCAGCCCGTAGGGTGACCTGAATCATAGAGTGACCCGACTCATAGAGTTGCCTAGCTCATGGAGTGGGCTAGTTCATAGAGTGGATTAGCTCATAGAATGGGTTGGCCCGTAGAGTGAACCAACTGATAGAATGAGCCCCCTTAAAGAGTGGGTTTTCCATGAGATAAACTTTAGTATAGAGCCAATAGTGGTTCGGCCGTGTAGTAGAGTCAATTTTTTATGGGCCGAAGTGTGGAGCCAACTATTGGTGGGCTGAGGCATATAGCCAATATAAGTGGGCTGTAGTGTAGAGCCAACTATTGTTGGGTTGTGGTGTAGACCCAACCTCTAACAGACTGTGGCGTAGAGCCTGTTGAATTGTTACCAAATAGAATGGTTAATACAGATTTTTTCCCATACAATTTTTCCCCCACTTTCTAAGTTAATGATTCCATAGCTTAAAGAGTAATTCTAGTTGACTACGAGGATCAAAAGATCAAATCATAGCCCTAAAAGAAACAAGTCAAGTGGATTCTGAAAATGCTTGTTTAATGACATTTCGTGTGGAATTAGATGAGCCTGTAATGGGTTGTATGAATTTGAGGCAATGACGTACCATATGATGTTTGAAATGATGACATGCCTTGTGGAATGCTTCCATGTCTTGGCATGACTTGATGTCGAGCGAAGCACGTACGGTTTAATGTTGGCTTGACATGATGTCGAGTGGAGTCGTTTGGTTTGAGGTTGATTCGATGTGTGTCATGTGTTGGTGACGTCGTAAGGGGAACACATGGAACTCGCCCAACATGCCATGTCGAATGGAACTATTAAGAGGCCTCTAAATCATGGCTTGAAATGATATCGAGCGTAGATTCTTGAATTGAAGTTGGCTTGACATGATGTTGAGCAGACTCACGTCGTGGATTCGAAGGAAAGCCCTCTTGACTAACCATGTCGAGTGGGGCTTGTTTCTAACATTGGCTCAACATGATGTCCAGAGATGCCTATTTTGAGAGTTTGGATTCACTTGTGTTAAGGGACTAGCTTATCGTGTCATGTTGTGTGGAGATTAGAGGAGTTTGAGTGCCCCTTTACTCGACACTATGTCGAGTGGAGTAATGCTGACAAGTTGCTCTTACAAAGAGCTTTGGGTACTCGCTTTGGTTGGTTCGACAGAGTGTCAAGCCAACTCATTACTTATATGTCCAAGCGTGTGGGTCAAATGACTAGCTCATGTGGGGCACACGACTGGTGTGTGTGACATGTGACTCTCGTTTGCTTGGCATGTACGGACATGTGATTCTCGTGCGCTTGTCATGTGTGGTATGCTTGAAGGTGGGAATTCAAAAAGTGAGTACTTTCCCATTTTCCAAGGTACTTCCAATGATTGACACGTGTCCAGCTTGAAAAAAGTGGGTTTTTGAAGATGAAACATTTAAAAAAAAAACCCAATTCTGGGTTTGAGAGCTTTTTCTCAAGGAGAGAACTTGTAGAGGAAGTTTTTTGAGTTCAAGGAGAAATCAAAGGTAAAAATAATTAATTTTCCCGTATTCTTCATAGACTTAACTGGGTATAGTTCTTTTGGAATTTTTTTGTGGATTTGGTTAATTGTCCGGTGTGTTTGAAGAAGTTTTGGCAAGAAAATGGGCTTGGATTGAAGAATATAGTAGGTTTGTTTATTTGAGCTGTTTTTAAAGCTTTTGGAGTTTCATTTGGGCTATTTGAAGTTTCTACTATGTTTCTGGGAAGAAAAAAGAAGCATTTTTGAGCATTTTATGATTCCTTTTGTTCTGGGTAAATCGTGGACTTGAAAAGAAGGGTTTATTTCTGGGAAAAGATGAAGTCATGATATCTATGTCAAGGCAAGAGTGCTTGGGATCTTGCTAAGTCAAGTGGTTTGCTGGAAGTTTGAAGTAAGGTCCATTTTGGCAGTTAGCTTGACATTAGGTCAAGTGAAACACGACTGGGCGTGCTATCAACTACTTGTGCGGAGCAAGTTTCTTTGGCTCGACATCAGGTCGAGTGGAAAACTACAGGGTTGATTTGGCTCGACATCAAGTCGAGTGGAGTAAAGCTACCCGTGTTGAGGTCTTACCTACTCTTGTTGGTTCGATAGCAGGTCGAACGGAGTGAATAGAGTTTACTTAGACCGAGTTGCTTGCCTATATTAACTTGACATCCGGTCAAGTGAAACAACTTATGCTTCTCTAATGGCGAGTCGTTCCAAATGTCTTACTGAGTCTTTGAAAATGAGGAAGAGGCCCTCTTCACCAAGTGGGAAGAGGGAGTAGACTCCCAATAGGGGAGTAGTAGTGGAGAGGCTGAAGTTATAGTTGCTCGGCCAAGTGAACATGTTAGGAAAAGCACTGAGGGCGCTATTGAAGAGGTCGAGCCCTTAGGGATTGTTGACCTGGGCTCTGTTGGAGAGGAGGAGAAAGGTGATGCTCCTTCGTCAAGTAGTACAGGGGAGGGGATTCTTAAAAACAACCCAAGGTCAAGGGTTAAGGAGAGTAACATGTTCAAGCTATGACACTTTTACAAAATCCCTCGCTCTGTGGAGATTTGAGCCCCAAGCCGCCATGAACGAGTAGACTAGGAGGTGCTTGGGTGGACCTACTTCTATGAGCTGCCATTTAAAGATGGGCTACGGTTCCATGTGCCCAAGTTGGTCCGAGTGGTGCATGACCACTACGAGAGAGCCCCAATCCAATTGATGCCTAATGTATGGAGGCTCCTAGTGTCACTTGAGTGTCTTAGTATGAGGAGTAGACTAGAGTTCGGCCTTGGTGAGGTGTTATACTCCTATTACCTCAAAGAGCATGACAAGGAGAAAATTTGGTATCAGATGAGTTTGAGGTGTGATAGGAGCCACCTCATCACTTGTTTGTGGTCGAATGACCAAGGGTGGAAGGATGCCTAATTCTATGAGAAGGGTATTTGGGCCGAATAGAGCTGGGGACATCCCAACTCATTGGAGGGCCCCAAGTGAGTAACTTACATATTTTTGTTTATTCATATGTAAACTCAATCTCATTACTTTGTTTTGCGCAGATACTGAGTAAAACAAGGCGGTTTTGAGTGGTCTAATTGCTTAGGACAGGAACAGGAAGATACTTGAGATCCCCGTTAGAGAGCTGGATTGGATAGTGGTACTCTTAGAGCCATGTTTGCAGGAGAGCCACTTGTGGAGTCACATGGAGGACATCCAAAGAGGTATCCCTATTCCTCCCTTAAAGCTTGTGTTGTACATCTTGAGGCTGCGACATGCGATCCATCTAGTGCATGGTGAGTGATCACTCCAACCACTAATCCCAATAGAGTTCTCATACGCAGAGAAGCTAATGAAGGGAGGATTCATGTTCCCTACTACCAAGGAAGCCTTGGCAAAGAGGAAGGGGAAGAGCGAAAACAAGAGGAAACACTAGCCTGACACTTGTCCCATTGATTGAGTGACCGTTGGGAGGTTAACACCTACTGGCTCAGCCAAGACCTCTCCTAGAAGGCTTCTTCAGCTAAGTAGCCTAAGGTCACCGAGGAGGAGGACTTAGTGACTTTTTCCCTTCCAGCCACTGTATCAGCCTGCTCTGACACCTCGTTCCTCTACAGCGTGGCAGACTCTCTTCTTCTGCCAGAGAACCAGAGGAGGCTCATTGAGATCTGGGCTACCTAAGCAACAGATTGGGGTGTAGCCCAGAGCTACCAGGTGTGATATTCCACCATATTTTTTGATTAATGCTAAGTGTGAGAACATTTTGACTCTTTTTGTTTTTTATCGTGCAGAGTTTGGTGAGTACCCTATACGTGAGGTGGGATGTGACCACTTTGGAGGAGCGGAACAGTGACCTGGTGAGCACCAATGCCCAGCTGAAGAGACAAGTTGTGATACGCCAGAGCAGGGACACTGAGTGGAAGGCTAAGTATGCTTCCCTGGAGACTGACCTGGCTGTCGAGCGAGCCGTGTGGGAGTCTACGAAGAAAGAGAGTGACATCTACCTCAAGATATTGGAGATGGTTTCCATTGACACTACTTTTTATGCCCTTGCCAAACTCATGGAGGAGTTCAAGGAGGAGAAACACATTGAGTCGAACCCTGACTATGAGATTGGAGCATGGCGCGAGAGGGCGAAGGAGCTAGCAGAGGAGTTTGAGTGGCCTGAGAAGCCAGTGAAGCTGGAACAACCTATAGGAGGTAAAGATGAGGGCCTAGTCAAGCCAGAGATAGTGGTCTAACCTAGAGGAGATGACAAGACCCATGCTAGAGCTATCCAAGATGAGTTTGAGCGTGCAGCCTCTTAGACAGTTTATCTTCACTTGTGTATTTATTTTTGTGTAGTGTTTGTACTTATTTTTGAGGAACTGAGTGCCCTCCTTTTGATTTTGTACATTAACTGTTAGCCCTTTGAGACATATTATGATATATGTTATTGAGAGAGGTTGAACTCTCGTAGCCCCTTTAAGGTGTTCTTCTGATGCATTTTAATGTGTTCTTGGTCTAGGACAATAATGTGTAGAACCAAGCATTTAAAAAACACAAATAAGAGTATGAAAATTGAAAGGGGTGCAAAAAAACTAAGTCATGTTAAGGTAGAGTCATCCAAGGATAGTATGAAAGGAAAGCGCAGCACCAAATGTGTGGTATAGAGCCAGATCAAACTTGCAAAGCCAGACTTTGACGTAGAGTCAAAAGTTTTTTAATTTGTAGAGTCAAAGTAGCATACTTTATCCCCCTAGTCTAAGTGTAGTACCCTTGGGATACTAGGTTTAGACTGAGTAATCCTAAGTTCAAATCAAGCTGTTGGTGTAGTGTGGACATTAGATAGTCAAGGTATGAGACTATTCAAGTTAGCGTAGCGTAAGCTTGGATAGAGGATGGACGGGTGTGGACCAGCACTAGCTTGTCCCCCAATGATAGTACCTAGCCAACCTACAAAATATGCATTAGGGCCATCGGCCCTCTAATGCTCAAGTCAATATCCATTCAAAAAGGAAATCAAAAAACAAGTTAAAGAGTGAGTGATACCCCTTGTTGAGTGGAGAAACATAGTTGCTTAACAACTGCAAAACAATGATGAGCTTAGCCATCAGCCCTCTAATGCTTAAGTCAGTAATTGTAAGAAGAAGCAAACAATAAATGAAAGAGTACAGTTTAGAAGTGATACAACTTTAGGTGGATAGCATTCCAGCTGTTGTGGATGTCATGGCCATCTTGAGCTTGGAGTTTGTAAGCCCTTGCCCGATGATCTTGTAGGGCCTTCCCATATAGGACCAAGCTTTCTGGTACCTGCATCCTTCATGTTTTGGAAGACTCAGAGTAGCATCGAGTCTCCAAGCTTGAAGGTCCTTACCCTGATGTTTTTGTTGTAGTGCCAAGCAACCTTCGATTAGTAGGTTGCTATTTAGAGGTGGACCTTATCTCGTAATGCGTCAATGGTGTCTAGGTTGTTATTGAGTTATTGCCAATTGGTGTCCTCGTCGAGCCATTGGCACCTTGCCAATGGGATCCTAGCTTCAACTGGAATGATTGTCTCAGAGTTGTTGGCCAGTGAGAAGAGAATCTCATTGGTCGATGTCTGAGCGGTGGTGCTTGAGGGTAGTGTGGCGTAGAAAAGTTCATCTTAATCCCCCACTTCTTACAGAAGTCTTGGAAATTGAAGCTGATGAATTGTGAACCATTTTTAGTGACAATCTCTTTCGGCACTCCAAATCTGCAGATACGTCATGGTCTCGGATCATTGTAATGCTTCAGCCTTAATCCACTTGGTGAAGTAGTTAGTGACTGGAAGCATGTAGACCCGCTGCCCCGGTGATGTTGGTAGTTTTTTTACGATGTCCATCCCCTACTTCATCAACGACCAAGGTGAGAGGATGGGATTGAGTCGTTACAGAGGAAGATGAGACACTTGAGCAAAGTGTTAGCAACTATTGCAGCATTGAACATAGTTGGTGGAATTGGACCCCATGGTGGGCCAGTTATAGTCTCCAATCAAGGCTCGATTGGCAAGGCTTCATCCCTCGGCATGGTCGCTGCATTCCTCCTAATGGAGCTCGGCTAGGTCGTACTTGGCTTCTTCTAGAGTAATAAACTTGAGATATGGTCCAGAGAAGGATCTCTTCTGCAGCTGGTCATCATAGATGGTGAACCTAGCTGCCTTGGCTCATAGTTGGCGTGCCTCATTCTAGTCTTTAGGAAATTCATCGTGCATCAAGTAGCGGAGGATGGGTGTCATCCATGAGTCGGTGTTGTTGATGGCTGACACCTCAGACGGTGGGCTCTTCCAAACTGATGGCCATTGGAAGTAGACTAGTGGAATGAATTGTGATGTTGTTGCTTGGATGACTGACCTGAGGTTAGCTAATGCATCGGCATGGCCATTTTCAAGTCTAGGCACCTGTATGATAGTTAACTCCACGAAGGAAGACTAGAGCTACTTGACACGGGCAAGGTAAGCTGTCATCTTGGAGTCTCGAGTTTGGTCAGTGCCTTGGAGTTGATTGACAACTAGTTGGGAGTCAGAGCGTACATCCACCTTCCGAATACCTATCTTCTTGGCGAGTAAGAGTCTGGGGATGAGTGCTTCATACTATATTTCATTGTTAGTCACCTTGAAGCTACAGTGGATGGACTGTTGGATGAGATCCCCTTCGGATTAGACGAGGACAAGTCATATGTCGCTGCCATTTATGTTGCTTGAACCATTTACTGAGAGTGTCCACTTCGAGGATGGGCGGTCAAAGCGGCTTAGAAACTCCTTCTTAGCATGCATAAGTGTGTTAGATGTAAAATCGATGATGAAATTAGCTAGTACCTGAGACTCTATGGTGGTGTGAGGCTAGAAGGCAATGTCGTAGTCACTCAGTTCTACTGCCTACTTGGTGAGCCAACCAGAGAGCTCTTGCTTCTACAATATGCTCTTTAGTGGGAAGGTAGTAAGGACGATGATCAACTGGCACTGGAAGTATGGTATGAGCTTACATGCTATAGTGACCAAGGATAGGGCGAGCTTCTCGAGTTGGTTGTAGTGCGTTTCAGCATTGAGCAACAACTTGCTGACGTAGTAGTCTGGCAGCTATTTACTTTCCTCTTCGCGGACCAAGATGACGTTTTATGCTATCTTTGAGATTGTTACGTAGATGTAGAGCCTCTCTCCAACCTTGAGTTTGTTGAGTAGAAGAGGTGGAGTCAAGTATCTCTTGAGTTGCTAGAGTGCTTTTTCGCAGCCCGGAGTCCACTCGAAGTCCTTTGACTTGCGCAGTGTGGCCAAGAAGAGGTGGCAGATCTCTAAGGACTTGAAGATGAATCGGTTGAGAGCAGCCACCCTCCTAGTAAAGCATTGGATGTCCTTGATGTAGGTGGCTAATGGGATGCCCATCCTTGACAGGATTTGGTCAGGGTTGGCTTCAATACCCCCTTGAATTACCACGTAGCCTTGGAACTTGCTTGAAGATACACGAAACGAACATTTAGTTGGGTTATGTTTCATTTATACCTCTTTAGAACGTCAAAGGAGATGGTCGAGGGCTGTTTAGCGATGAGTGACTTGACAAACATGTTGTCCATGTAGACTTCCGTAGTGTCCCTTAGCGTGTCGATGAACATCTTTTTAATGAGCCACTAGTAGATTGCTCCGGCATTCTTCAATTCGAAGGGCATGACCTTTTAGCAAAAGATGCCTTTCTCAGTGATGAAGGCGGTCTCTCTTGGTTATCTGGATGCATTAAGATCTGGTTGTAGCTTGAGAAGACATTCATGAAGCTAAGTAACTCATGCCCAATAGTAGCATCTATTAGCGGGAAAGTGTCCTTGGGACACACTTTGTTGAGGTCGGTGAAGTCGATGCAAACTTACCATTTCCCATTCTTCTTCCAGACGATGACAATGTTGGTAAGCTAGTTAGGGTAATGGACCTCGTAGACTGACCCAATGTCGATTAGCTTTTTTACCTCCTTGTTGATAACTCGGTTGCACTTTGAGCAAACTTGTGTCTCTTCTACTTTACCAGAGGGTAATCTAGGTCTACTTGGAGTTGGTGAACAATTACCTTGGGGTCAATCCCTGTCATGTCGATGTGTGACTAGGCGAAGCAACCATGGTGCTGCTTGAAGAAGTCGATGAGATTCTCACGAAGGTCTAGTCTCAGTTGGGCTCCGATTTGCACTGTGGTCCAGAAAGTTGGGGTGAATCTGAATGTCATCGAGTTCCTCCCTACTTGGATGATCTGGATCTACATGGACCATGGCTCGGACTATAGTTGCTATAAGGTGGATGGCTTAGCCTTCATCGTGTTGCAGTAGCAATTGTGAGACGTTCCCTCTTTGCCTTTGATTTCCTTGATTCCCCACTTGGTAAAGAACCTGATGACTTGATAGGAGGTGGAATGGACTATCCTCATACTGTGGATCTATGGTCTCCCAAGAGTGACGTTGTAGCTTGAGGGGCTATCCAATACCATGAAGCTCATGTTCAGGTTCACTCCCTCAGCATAGACTGGAAGGGTGATCTTCCCGATTATGTACTTCTGCTTACCACTGAATCTGATGAGGACGGTGGACCGACGATGGATGTTGGACTCATCGATCATCATTTCCCCAAGAGAATTCAAAAACAACATATTAGTAGAAGAACCATTACCTATAAGAACTCTTCTGATTCTATAATTTGCAATTAACCAAGAAATGATAAGAGCATCATGATAAAGGTTAATGAGCCACGTGGCCTGATAACTCTTAGAAATAATAGTTATTTAGTCTTTTAAGCTTGAATTTTATGAAACAAAAAGAGTAATATTAGATATTAATTTGTTTTAATTAGCTTAGTTTACATTTTTAGTCTTTAAATATTTAATTTTCTGATTTTAGGATGTTTTAGTTAATTTCATTATCAATTATGTCTATAATCTGTTTTGGTATGGTTTCTCGGTTTAAAAGGAAAAATTGCTAAAACTCCCTAGATGTTACCAAGTTACTACAACATGATATCTGGGGAAATTCTATTGAAAAAGCTAAAAGGAATCAAGGCCAGCTGGAATTCTTCTACACCTTACACGTGGTCCCAGATTCATGACCAATACCCTCTACGTGTCAAAAGTTGATTAAGACAGTGGGTCCTCACCTTATTTCTTAGATCATGACATGTGACACAAAAACCCTAGCTACCTCCTAAAACCTAGGACATATAAAAGGATTAATTTTTGGAAAAGCAAGAGGGCAGACTTTGGCAGATTTTTACACATACCTGAGAGAGACTTTACAGAGAAAAAGGGGAGAAAAAGGAAGAATAGAGGGTATGTCATCTTGCCACCATATTCCACCATTGTTGAGCTGGATAAAGGAGCTGAGAAGTTGCAGAAAACCTTGGAGAAAAATCGATCAAAAGGAACAGAGAGCAGCAACTACGGCTATCTTTATTCCCTTAGTCTTTAATTTCATTTTCTTCATTGTTTAACTTCTCAAATCTATTATGATTTCAACATTGATGTTCATTTTTATTTTAGTTGTTTTCAAGCTTACTATGAGCTAAACTTCTTGAGTTAGAGTTCAATGAACCTGTGAAAAGACCCTTGTGAATTTTCTGTTGTTATGAGCTATGCTTGGTATTTTTAATCAAGATGTGTGTTATGTTCTATGTCTGAAATTAAGAGTGACAACTTTAGTTTTAGATGCAAACTTGCTTAAATGATCGAAAGAGTTTAAGTATGTG
>WUAT03092963.1:0-12992 GCA_010015005.3 Ulmus americana | reverse complement strand
GCAAGCACAGACATATCTCACAAATATAGTGCAATACATTCAATAAGCAGATAGAGTATATAAAAATACAATCAATACTGTCATGACTCATGAATGCAAATTCCTATTGAATGCAGACATTAAATTAGTTCAACATATTAACGTCTAGACTCTTGGTGACATGTTATCTAGACTTAGACCCTTGTGTACGTACCTGGTACACTGCCATCAGAGGGTACTAGGGGGAGCTACCCAGGTCCAACACCAATCCGCTAGCCGAAAATATTTCACAATTGTTTTGGATCAAGGAACATCCTCTAACGTAACATCATGAACGAGGTAAGAATGCCCCAAAAAATGGGATGGTACGACACAACAAAGTTCATTTTAATCTTTGTATCTTTATACCAAAACTTATAGTCTCCTTGTTGGCATTAGTCAGATTACGAATATAATGCAGTACATATTATCTAATTGAGACTCTTTGACAGTTATATCTTTAAATACATGAAACTGTCCTTACAGATGTATGGCTAAGAATTATATCAAGCATACATGCTAGCTATATACGGAGTAAGTACCATATAAATATTATATCATAAATGGCAATTCAGATATTCCATTACAGCACAACAACAATCAGTTTAGCAGGTAAACACAGATTATCACAAATACACTTATCAAACATATTGCACATATTATTTTTTTTAAATCATTTGTTCTATGTTGTAGGTGAGATCTGTATTTACCTATTTGCAAAGCCCTCTGGTTATAGGTAAACTGATAACAATCTTAACCGATAATAAAGACATAACAACTTATTAAAATCTTTTCACTGAATTTAATCCAGGGAATAATCTTGCATGCAAATCATCCTCTAAAATAGTAAATTCTAGCTTCTTGGAATAAAATAGCAGTTTAAAACATTTTTTATTTATTTATAGAAAACAGCTCTTAAAATATCTTTTGTTTAATACATAGTAGATAAAAATTAAGGTCTAATTTGAAAACCTGGTTTCCAAACAGAATGTCTTAAAAACTTAAGGAAAACCTTTATAAGTCTATGCAAACCTGTATTTACCTTCACTACATTAACAGACTATATCTTGTTGAGTTTTAAGTCAATTTAGGTGAGACTAATTTCAGTAGACACCTCAGACATTAAGATTTACTTCCTCAAAATCTTAGCTTAAGACTTGGCCTATAGCCTCTAAATCAAATTTTTCTTTAACCTAATTCATTTGAGGACTTTAATAGTTTATAGACCTGACTTAGTTTTTGCATAACTCTTCAAAATTTAAACCAGTCAAATTAAAACGAATTGAAATAGTTCCATGAAACATTGAAGTTTACTCTGTAAATTTTTTGGTTCAAAACTCACGTTTTTTACTTGGTAAAAACAGAGGGTAAAATACACACAAATTTTCCAGCTTATATTGACTTTGAAATTCTAATTTAGTCCATAAAAATTCATTAAAATTGTTTTTAAATTATCCTTAATAAATTTTAGACCCTTTATTACACATATAAACTTTTTCATGTTAAGTAAAACTTAAGATTTGCTCGATTTAGCAATAAAAACGCAATTTTTCAAAATCTAGCCAAAATCAGTTTTGTAACTAACAATTTACTCAATCATTTTATTCCAATTGTTAGTATGTTAAAATAGACACATAGAGCTTTCCAACAAGCTAAAATATGTCGAATTTAGAGTTCAAATGACCCTTCAAATATAATGTACAAAACTGGTTCATGAAGCTGTTCAAAACCAGACATGCACATGCAATTCAATCAAAACTCAGCCAATTTCATATATGCAAACCAAAATCTCAACTTTAAATCCTAGCTAACACATGCAAGAACACATATAAGCTCTTGGATCACGAAATTACCAAGGACTAGGTGGAGCAAGGGCTTAGTCTTCTAGATTCAAGATTGGTTACTTGCTGTCCCGAGATTCACCTAAGAACAACCCATTTTCAGAGTGTTAAACCAAGAAAACCTTCAATTTTCTTAAATATTTAATGAATTACAAGCCTTTCCTATGTTGTGGTAGGCTTGGACATGATTCGCCTTGAAGGAAGAGGGCAGAAGATGTGTTTTGGACTGGGCTTGGGTTGCTAGCCATTTGAGAGAAGAGTGTAAAATGGCTAAGAAGTCTGGGTGCAAAACCCTTTCTACTTCAGCTCTCACTCTATATATAGGCTTTGTTAATCCTCGTTTAGACCTTAATCTCACTTTTCATTGGTTGACAAGTGGATTTCCACTTATTTTCCCCACTAATTTAGCTCCATCTTCTGCCATACAAATGATTACCTCGGAAAAGTGTCTAGGTCGATCACACAAAGTTTCAAGTCAATTGGTGGCCAAATGATTGAAGAAAACAAAGTTTTGTAAAAACTTGTGCATGGCCGAACAGTCTATCAGGGAAGCAACTTTGGAGCCAAATTGTGAAAAATTGGCTCAATCATTTAGGTTGAAAATTTGCCACAATATAGCCATGAATACATAAAACAATTATTGGGCAAGAGGAAGGATAAAAATAACGTTTTGATTGATTTTGATCAGGGCCAAGATGGGTACTAAGCAAGGCAATCATGGGGACTGGGCCGCGATCGTCCGTCTATACGCGAGAAAGAGGCAAAGGCCCTGGCTGGTCACACGTTTGGGAGTACGTGGGGTGCACGGAGTCAAACACGTGTGTGTGGGCTGGCGTGAGGTGTGGCTGGGCGTGTGCGAACGGGTATATGTGGAAGGGGGTCTTCAGCTGGCTGGGGTGTGTTAGGCTTGGGTGACCAGGTGGCCTGGGCGCACTTGGGCCTGCGCCTGACCTACTTGGGTGCCTGGCCAAGCCAGCCCTTGGCTAGACAACACACACACACCCATTTTTTTTTTCATCTAATTAATTTTAAACTTAAAATTATTTATTTTTGGTATAAAAATTCCTTTAAATTTCAAAATTCAACCCTTAAATTGTTCTTTTAATTTCTTTAATTTTGTTTTGTTAAAATACTTTGAAATTTCGAATCTAAATGATTCGAGTTTTATGATTCTATTTGTTCAACTATTTATTAATTCAATTTCTACATAAAATTAATTCAACAATAGATTGCGTAATTCCTGTAACATAAATTCTTTTTTTAATTACATAATTAAAATAAAATTCTATAATAGTTTACCTTATATTTAAATTCATTAACAACTTGAAAATGAATTTAATTCATTTATAAACTGTTATAATATTACACATAAATTTCATAATAAAATTAATGTTGTCGGGGTTTATGATAGAGGAGCTTTTCTGGGGTTTCACAATTCATTTTGAAGATGTAATTGATTCATTATTTAAATGTCAGAGCATGTTTATTTAAGTGATTAGGTGCACAACTAAGATATTAGTAAATTTTTATTGTTAATTAGGTTGGGTGGGGAAATAGTGGATTTCCCCACATTGAAGTATTTTAAAGGATAAGTATGAGGCACTGGAAGATGAATATAAGGCATTGAAAGATAAGTAAAAGGCACCAAAGGACGAGTATGAGGCATCAAAGGATGAATACGAGACGCTAAAGGATGGTTAATTTGAAGGAATGATTAGCGAAGTTTTAGATTGGAGAAGCATTCATTCCGAAGGATTAGAGTTAGTTACAATTTGTCTATATTTGAAGTTGTGATTGTAGAGGACACATTTTAATTTTCCTAGAATTCAGAGAGTTTAGCTTGAAGTTTATTCTCTTAACTTCTTTCTAAGACAATTAAGGAAATCTTAGACTTTAAGAGATTTCCTTGATTCTTGCATGTAAACACTTTGATTCTTGGAATAAGATTGGAAGAGAGATTTATTGTTTGTTCGAATATTTTCTGAGCATACAATTTGCTCCGTCTGTGAGAATTGATACGAGAAGCTAAAGACAACAACTGAGTGAATAGAAATCCACAACAAAATCTTCCTAAACTTTCTTTACAAATTCTATTTGTTGAGAATTTTAGTTCTTGATTTGGTCAAAATTTTCTATTTTCTTGGAAGTATCAGCCTTTGTTTAGAAGTCATTCATTACAATTTCTTTATTGATAGTTTTGATAGGTAAAAGAAGAAAATGGCAAAGAAGAAAGGATCAACCAACACTCGAATTTCTCCAAGCCAAACTAACAATAATCAAGGCGAGTCGAACAAAACAACTGTGCAAATGGAGCAACTGATGAAGATCGTCCAAGGATATGAAGAAAAGAAAAATGCAACAGCTGGAATGATGTCAGAAATGAAGAAAATATTTGAGGAAAAGCTTCAGACTCTGGAAAAAGAAAATGACAAGCTGAAGAAAAAAAAAGAACAACAAGAAAGATAGAACAGAGGTCAAGCAAAGTAAAGATATAGTTGCTGAGAAGAGCGAGAGAACTAAGGAAGAAAAGAAACATAAGTTCAACAAAGAAGAATACGAGTTTCTAGAAGATTCTACACAATCAAGCTCAAGGAACTTTAGCAGCAAAAGAACTCTGCGAAAGACGAAAAAGCATCATCTTAAGATGGAAGAAAAGCGGAAGATGTTCAGCTCAAAAGAGCTAAGCGACAGACTGATTAAGGAAGTAGCGTAGAGAATTGTAAGAGCTCCGACCAATAGCCCAACTGACAAAGCTTTGGAGGCAATGAGAGGGAATTTCTAAATCGCCATTCACTTCATTCATAATCCAAGAAGTCAATCCCAGAGAATTCAATCCCCCGATTTTTGAAAAATTCGATGGAACGACCAATCCTATTGCTCATCTTTTGTACTTTAAGCAAAGAATGTCGCTGGAGGAAATTACTGAAGGGTTGATGTGCAGGCTCTTCTCAACAACCTTCATTGAGCAAGCTTTGAACCAGTTTAGTCAACTTTTCGAAGGGTCAATGCGAAGCTTAGAATAGTTAGGCATGATGTTTTTGGAACAATATAGAAATAATTGCCCGAAGAAGAAAACCATGGTAGACTTGCATCTAGAGCAAAGATAAGACGAATTGGCTAGGCAGTTCCTTCATAGATTTACTGAAGTTACAGAGCATGTTCACGACTTGGATTCAAAGCAAGCAGCAATTTTTTTGTCCAGGGATTGACTAATGGGTCATTGATTCATGAAAGCTTCATCGTGACTCCTCTGGAAGATATGAATGAAATGCAAGCAAAAGCATAAGGTATCTTCTGGGTAGAAGAAAGCCAACAAAGAATATTGAAGAATACAGCTATAACCGTCGCACAGAATAACACTGTAAGTAACTCGTTGAAGCTTCAAGAGGTGAAGAAGAAGTTAGAAGAAAAGAAACAAAGGTCAGGAGGAATGTCTGATCAAAGAAAGAGGCCAACGGAACATGTGAGAAATGGTTATCAGTGTAATCCTTCGAAGAGGTACAGGCCAGAGGAAGAAAGTTTTGACTACACATTTACCATGCCTCAAGAGAAAATTTATGTAGAACTTAAAGAACCAGAATATCTTTTGCACTCCAAAGCCCTATAACATGCCAGGTCATATGAAAGATCAGAGTTAATACTGCATCATCCATGAAGATCACAAACACACTTTAGCAACCTATAGAAACTTGTATTTCCAACTCAGAGCCATGATGAAAAGGGGAGAATTACAAAAGTATGTGAAAAGTAAGACCCCAGTCAAGGTTGAAACATGCCCAGCATGGAGGAGTTTGGATATGAACATTTGAGTGAATAAAGATGAAAAGACAGGAACGTCGAAGGATGGAGAATTGGGGCAAAATTTGAGGGTGGTTTCCTTTGTCCACCAAGAGAAAAGTGAAAAAAAAAGGGCGGGGGGTGGCGAATATGAAGATTTTTAGAATAGAAGGGTAGAAAGAATTCTCTGGAAAATGGCTTTAAAGGGATATGTTAACATCGTTCCCCGAGAAGAGCTTTGTCAAGGGAATGCGCCGATTATCTTTTCAGATCAAGATTTGGAAATGGTAAAGCTGCTACATGCAAATCCTTTAATAATCAAGCTCTGGACTGGGAATACTATGGTTTCCAGAGTGTTGGTGGATGGAGGAAGTAGCTTAGATATCCTTTTCTGGGAAGCCTTCTGAAGGATGGGAATTGATAAAGAGATGATCTGACCTATTAAAACTGCTCTTCATGCATTTAATGGTGCGGAATAAAACCCCTTGGAGTGATAGCATTACCAATATATGCAACAGATTGAACAATAGAGGTGAAGTTCTTAGTGGTAGATACTCATTTGGCAATGAATGTGATAATGGGAAGAGTGTGTATTCATGCTATAAAGGGAGTAGTATCAACCTTGCATCAAGTGATGAGATGTCAATCTCCCAACAGGTTATATAAGATAGATATCAAAGGGGATCAAGCCAGAAGTAGAAGGTGTTATAATGTAGAAAGCCGAGAAGAACAACATAGAGGAGTGGAAAGGATGACCAAGGGCCAAATAGAGAGATTCGATAAAGCGAATGATAAAAAGGAAGAAATCCTGAAGGATGGAAGCAACAAATAGCAATCAAAGGGCTTCCTACCGGCATATTTAAAGAAAGTTGAGGAAGAGACAGACGTCCTAGAAAACACAATTGAAGAACTTATAGCAATTAACCTCGATATGAATGATCTAGAGAAAAAAGTGCTGGTAGGAACCCAATTGTAAAAGGAAGAAAGGGAAAAGTTTTCAAAATGCCTGAGAAAGAATGAAGATGTTTTTGCTTGGCACATAGGGACATTCCAGCAGTAAATCCAGAAAAAGCAAAGCATTGTTTGAATATTGACCCATCCTATAAGATTCGCTTCAGAAAGGAACAAAGTCATAACCGACAAAGTGGATAAGCTGCTGGAAATAGATGTAATTGAACCATGTCAATATCCGAGGTGGTTATCCGATGTTGTAGTCGTTAAGAAGAAAAATGGCAAGTGGAAGGTATGCATAGATTTCACGAATTTAAATAAAGATTTCTTGAATGACAGTTATCCATTTCCAAAAATAGATCAATTAGTAGATGCAACTGCCAGATAAGAAAGGATAAGTTTCCTTGACGCATACTCTGGATATAACCAAATCAAAATGAACGAGAATGACAGAATTCATACTGCATTCATCACTGAAAGAGGATTATATTGTTATAAGGTCATTCCTTTTGGATTGACGAATGCTGGAGTGACATATCAAAGACTTATCAATCAAATGTTCAACAAACTCATAGGAGTAAATGTTGAAGCATACATTAACAAAAAGGTTATCAAAAGTTTAAAAAAAAAAAAAAAGTTGAAATATTATATGGAGGATATAAAGGAAGTCCATGAAGTTAAACCCTCTAAAGTGTGCATTTGGGGTATCCTCCGGACAATTTCTAGGCCATGTTGTATGTAAGAGGGAAATCGAACCAAACCCAACACAGATAAAGACGCTATCAGAAGTGGAGGAACCAAAAATTGTTCAAGATGTGCAAAGCCTAGCAGGGAAGATTACCGCTTTAGGAAGGTTCATTTCAAAGATGTTCGATTGATGCAAACCTTTTTTTCAAAGCATAAAGCAGTCTACATCCCTAGAATGGGGTGAAGAGAAAATCAAAGTGTTCAAAGAGTTGAAGAGATATCTAAGTTCAACTCTGGTATTATTTGCACTGGAGGATGAAGAATAGTTGTTCTTGTATTTGGTAGTTTCAGAGGTAGCAATGAGTGCCGTATTAATAAGAAAAGAAGGCAGGAAGAAAATGCAGTGTTTTCCATGAGCAAGATGCTACTCGATGCTAAAACAAGATATAGCAATTTGGAAAAAAATGGTTCTCACTTTGGTAGTTGCGAAGAAGAAGCTTCGACACTATTTTGAGTCTCATCCAATTACAGTAGTCATGAACTATCCAATCTGGCAAATTTTGTCGAAGCCAGACCTATCGGGAAGATTGACAAAGTGAGCAATCGAACTTGAGATTTATGAGATCAAATACATTCCAAGAACAGCCAAGAAAGGGCAAGTGGTAGCATATTTCCTTGTCAAAATTCAATCCTTCGATCCTTCAGAAAGAGATTTAATGGTGTTGCCGGAGGAAGGAATGTGATGGACTCTTAATTCAAACGGAGCATCAAATAAGGAAGGAGCTGGGATTGGGGTGGTCCTGGAGTCATTTTTCTGGGTTGTCATCGAAGAAGCTTTTTGATTGGAGAAGCAAATGACTAACAATGAAGTAGAATATGAAGCTTTGCTTTATGGTTTGGAGTTGGCATTGAAGTTGGGAGTGCAGAATTTAAAAGATTATCTAGACTCAGAGCTAGTTTGAGGGCATGTGAATGAAATCTTTGAAACAAAAAACAAACGGATGAAGATTTATTATGAAAAAGTGACGGAGTTGACAAAATGCTTCTGAAGAATAGATATACAAACAATAAAGAGAGAGCTCAATGTCAGAGCTAATGGATTAGCCAAAGGTGTAGCATATGGAGGATTCGAGAAATTCTAAGAATAAAGCATAGCCTAAGGAAGAAGGAGAAATTCTAAAAGATAATTAGATGGATCCAATCATAGACTACCTACGTGATTCCAAACTACCGGATGATAAGAATAAAGCAAGAAATTTGAGATTGAAAGCCGCAAGATATACATTTAGAAGGAGAATTATTCAAAAGGTCATTTTTCAGACCATTATTAAGGTGTCTAACGAAGGAAGAATCCCAGACAGTCCTAAGAATGATTCATTTGGGGGTATGCAGAAACCATTCTAGAGGATGAAGCTTGGCTTATAAAGCATTGATTGTTGGATATTTTTGGCCTTATATGATGCAAGATGCTCAGGATTATGCAAAAACATGTGACATCGATCCATTAGCATTCAGAACCTTGCCATTCAGTTGTCAATCCATGGCCATTTGTAAAGTGGGGATTGGATATAATTGGGAAGCTACCAACTGCGAAAGAGGAAAATATTATGTTTGATGTAAAATTTGTGGGGAGCTGTACTTTTTTCCTATACTTCGGTTTTGTACCAATTGGGTTTTTTGGATATATGCTTTTAATGAGGTAGCAATTTGGGATTTCCACCCCAACCCCATTGTCTTTTTTTAAGAAATTAATAGAATGAGTTTCTTATAAAACAAAGGAATTTGAGAATTTTTAAACAATTGAAGGGTAAAAATTAAGGATTTAAATTCTCTTCCAAAGGATTATAAATATCCAAAGGTTGAAACTTTAAAAGTTAACTTTTGAATATTTTTAATCCTTCCAAAACTTTAGGGATGGATAAGATTAAAACTGCTCGCATCCCAGAGGCGAACAAGCCAAAGTAGCACCTTAGAGATAAACAAGATTAAAAGTGCTCACATCCCAAAGGCGGACTTGCCACAAGAGCTTGCGTCTCAATGATTCAAGGATGGATGAGATTTAAGTGCTCACATCCTATAGATGGATGAGCCATAAGACCAGCACTTTAGGGATGGATGAGATTAAAGTGCTCGCATCCTAGAGGCGGACTTTCCACAAGCATTCGCACCTAAGAGATGGACTTGCAAGGAGAGCTCTCACCTCAAAGATGGGCAAGCCATAAGAGCTTGTATTTTTGGGGTGGCTGCATCCCTAAGATAGACGAGCCAGGAGAGCTTTCATCTCAATGATTTGAGGGTGGTCGAGCCAAAAATGCTCGTACCTTAGAGCGACAAAGGAAGATAAACACCATAACGAAGGATGAATGCTTTGAAACAAGATGAAGCCAAAACACAACCTATCCTTCGATTGGTGAGGTGTAAAAGACTTGTTTAAAGTGAGGCAAACTATAAGGAAAATTCAAAATTCGTGGTAAAAAGCTAAAATTTTATTTGACAAGCAAAGTTACAAATACAAGATTAAATTATAAACGAAGAGTTAATCATAAAAAGCTGAAGGAGGAATCTCCACCCTGCGGTGGTGAGAAGGAGATCTTTGAAAAACATCGTCTTCATAAAAGGTTCTCCCTCTAAGCCTCCAGCGTCGTAGTACATTTACTTCGGCTTGATCCTTCCTATGCTAGTTAATATACTCTCGAAGCAAAACATCACTGGCAAGTTCGAACGAAGTATCTTCATCCAATTGAATACGCCAGGGTAGAGAAATTTCAACATCATCATCTTCAAGAGGATGAAATTGTGAAGAAGTTGTCGAAGGACCTTCACCGTGATGATAGAAGCAAGTGTGAAATGATTAAGGGTTATTATCTTGAAGAAATCATGGAGGCCGTCTCTTCAATATTGTGAAGGAAATAGACTCTAGAAGATCCCTTGGAGGTGGAGAATTTTCTTCCTTCTGTGGAGAAGAAGGACATTCCTTTGAGGACACGACAAAAGGTATTCTCTGTGCACAATCGATCTCATTGTCAGAAAGAAAAACAAATGGGCTGTGCATTGGATGAGGAACGAAGTGTTGAAAGGTCAGAGTAACATAGTAAAGATAGTCCTCATAAGAGAATCAACCTTCATATTTTGGAGTGACCCATTACCTAAAATGTCGAAGGTTCACCCCAAAGATGTTGCGAAAACCTAGTCCACCTGTAAAGACAAACACTACTACAAAATATGTAATACACGATAGCAGAAACGGATAAGGTATGTTAAAACCCTCTCCTTTTCTATTTTTTTAATAATAAAAAAATGGAAATAAAGGGGTAGGGCTCTACTTTTCACGAGGGGTATACATATGCCCGTCATGAAAAGTGCGTTTCGCGACAGGCATACATGTAACCCATGCAAAAATTCCAACAGTAAGTGGTTAGCGTGCAGGTCACGTGACTTTTTGCAAGGGGTCACGTGACCCATCATGAAAAGTGCCTACCAAAACACTAGTTCGCTATTTCTCCTCTCATTTTGGCCAAAACCTCCAATTTTTTAGCTCTTCCGGTGATTGCTTCTTCCTCGCACTAAATTCTGGCCATCCAATCAATTTTAGAGTGTATTTTACTTGAGTTTTGTCCTCCAACAACTAAGGTATGATTTTATTTTATTTTTCTTAATTCTTTGAAGTATTTTTTCTTAATTGAGGTTTTTTGAGTTTTGAAGTGAAATTATAGATTAAATGCTCTTTCTTTGTTACATTAGTATTTAAAATGCTATAGGTAATCATTTGTATTGATAAGATTTACGAAATTTGGAGTTTTGTGCTTAATTGATTAAAATTTGTGAAATTAGTGTTTTTTTGGATGAAATCTTACAATTCTTGCCAAATTGGTGATTGATTGCCCTTATTGTTGATTAATTATCGTTAAATATGTTCTGAGTAATCTTGTAGAGTGATTAATTTTCTGAAATTTAATTGTAATCAGTTTAATTTGAAGAAAATACTTTTTTTGGGGTTTTATTGGAGAAAATTGTTAAATTGGACAAATTAAATTGTTTTTCTGAACTAAATGTGTTGGTAAATATTTTTTGACGTTATGTTTTGCAGGAGGTTAGTCGTATTTTTTGGAGAAACTATGCCGAAATTTAGATAATTCAAATGTGCATGGGACTTACTGATTTCATTTTTTTTTCTTCAGGTATGGGTGGAGAAGGAAAGAAGGGTAGACGTGGCGCTACTAAGATGATTCGGTTGATAAAATGTAGTCATGGAAATCATTTGGAAATAGAGTTCAATGAGCGTGGGTCTGCAATTGGATTAAATAGAGTGCAATTTGTGAGTTATGTAGGTATGATGATTCAAAGTATTATGTGTGTTTTCTAATTTCTTATTAACTTACAACATAATAATTAATGATCATTCATTAAATGTAGGTGTATGTGTATGTTCATATGTGAGTATAGCAATAAAGTTCTGGCTGCAAGTTCCCGTTGAGGTAAATATATATATATGGGATGATTTAAATGTAAGTTAACTGTTTTGAATATAAATGTTCTATTAATTTTTTAATGTCTTACTAATCTAACATTTTATTATATTTGTAGAGCCTTTTGACCTAGACAATCCCGGGCTCCACAGAAAGGCGATACTGATAGATGCTGGCAAGTATTGGGGACAGTAGAAAAGTAAGATGGCCTGTGATCTGTACATGTGGAAAACCCACTCGACCATTCGCCCGGATGTCTTCACTTAGGAGGAATGGATAGCTTTTGTTGAGTGGTAGACTTCTGATGATGGTATGGAGTTGAGGATGAGAAATGACAATAACCAAAAGGAGGCTCAACATCCTCATCACACAGGACATGCCAGTTATATTGGCATAGATCCTGCAGTGGTATGTGTGCATTTCTTTTTATTTGAAATCTATATCATTAATCGTATTAATTTTCATACTAATTAATTTGATGTACTTGTAGATCACAGAGTACAAAGAGAATTATGATTGATCACAATTGTGGTTGTATTTGTGTAGGAATAAGCATGGAAAGTATCATGATGAGGCGACGCAACGAATAAGCAAAAAGATCGTAAGTTTCTCAAATGTAGTGTGTATGAATTAAATTTATTATTGTCTTTGAGAATTTATGGTAACTGTGGTTGGTTTTTGTAGGAATCGCTGACTCAAAGAGCCTCTATGGGCGAGTTTACTCCACATCCTCCATATAATGACATCCTCGGGGCAATTTTACCCAATAAAGAAGACCCCGTTCGAGTTCGGGGTTTGGGTAAACATTACACCTGGACCAACACATGGAGTGGTGCATCCCAATCTGGAGGCTTCCAAAAAGAAGTGAAAACTAATTTTGAGAAATGCAGGATCAGATGATTGCTTTGCAGCGACATGTCAAGTCTCTTTAGGAGCAACTGCTCCGAAAAGATATGGGTGCTAGTGCCAGGGGTAGTTGTGAGGGACGTTGCCATACTCTAGATGGGGTCGAGGAGCATGTGGAGTCCATCGTCACTCCACCAACGGGAAAACTAGTAAATGTCTATTTACATTTAAATAATGGTTATTTTATCAATTTTATTAATGATATGAGTTTGTCTTCGCAGGAGGAGGTGTATCTTTATATTGGGAACAAAGATCACAAAGTGGTTGTAGGCTTGACCCAACCCCAACTAGTAGGTTATGATTCTTATGTTCATGGCCGACTAGTTGGACATGGTAATGCAAGAGT
>WUAT03092852.1:0-12993 GCA_010015005.3 Ulmus americana | reverse complement strand
TTAAGCTTCCGCAATTTACATTTAATTTGCAAGAACAAGGTGTTTTTGGTTTTCATAAACTAAGCGAAAAAGTTTCTAAGTTTTAAAACAACCAATTCAACCCCCTCTTGGTTAGCCTTACGGACCAACAGGAATGACTTGTAATTTTTGGTAGCATTTTGGGCATTATGTATAAAATATGGTCAAAAATATAATTTTAATAAAAAAAATTCATAAGAAAAAGAGTTAGATTTATTAACCTAATCAATACAAAGCTAATGATACAAGTTTCATCTCAATCGAAATTTTAGTTTACCAGTAGACGTTTAAAGTTTGACAAAAAAATTAAAACGAAAATCATTTTAAATGGTGCGTGTGGCTGTTACAAATATTTATTCTAGTTGATTTCTATAGTTATAAAAAATAAAGTCTCTTAACTTTTCGATAAACTATCTTGTGACAAAATCTAATAATCATAAAATGATTAAATATGGTCATTTATAACCACTATTTGAAAAACAAAAAAACCAAAAAAAAGACGACGACGACGATAGATGACACAAAAATTACAATTAAGTGGCCATAAACAAAATTGTCCCTAATAATAATAGCCAACGACATTCGTCCCTAATAGTAATAGCCAACGACATTCGTTTTCAGCGGGTTATGTCGGTTTATAAATGTTGACTTATTTCCCATTGACCATATATATAGAGTCTTGGCGGCAACGAGAAACCGAAATCAGAAGCTTGGTGAGCAAGACAAGAAATGGGAGTGCACGGTCTCTGGGAACTACTTGCCCCCGTCGGCCGCCGTGTCTCCGTCGAAACCCTCGCCGGAAAAAGGCTCGCCATTGGTAACTTCTATTCTCTCAAAACCCTAACCCTAATCTTAATTCCACAACTATCATTATAATTTGATTGAACACTTGTTTGGCGGACAGATGCGAGCATATGGCTTGTGCAGTTCATGAAAGCGATGAGGGACGAGAAGGGAGAGATGATACGGAACGCGCATTTGCTTGGATTCTTTCGTCGGATTTGTAAGCTACTGTACCTTCGGACCAAGCCCGTCTTCGTCTTCGACGGCGGGACTCCTGCTCTAAAGCGCCGGACCGTGATTGCTCGCCGGAGGCAGCGTGAGAATGCCCAGGCCAAGGTTCGAAAGACTGCCGAGAAATTGCTTCTTAATCATGTAAGTCTTCCCTGCGGTTCGTTTTATAGTTCTTTTTAGCGGAGTATGATGTGACTTGGGATTTGAAATGTGGCTTGTTCGAAATTAGAATTTGGATGATCATCTGAACCTGCACTCAAAATTTTGGTTGTCTTTTGGACGATTATTATATGGAAAAAAGTTTTTTTTTTTTTTTTTAACTCTACGTCTCCCTCTCCCATTTTACCCCAACCCCCTTTCCCTTAATGTTCTGCTATAGTATTGTAAAATGTTATATTTTAATCGCTCTGATTTTTGACGATACTTAATTTTTATGTTGTATTTAGTTGAAAACTGAATAGGCATAGTGTATTGGTGGCCTTTTGTTCTCTCTAATGCTTTCATATTTGGTTCCTGTTTAACAGCTCAAGGCAATGAGGCTAAAAGAATTAGCAGAGGATATCAAGAACCAGAGGCAAAAGAACGATGCTAAGGGAAAGGAGGTTCTGTCAGATCAGGCTAACTTGTCCGGCAATGATCTCGCAACAGACGATGTGATCTCTGCTAGGAATCAGGAAAAGCTAGATGAAATGTGAGCCTAATATAGAATATGGTTATAAGTTTATTTTGGAGTTTGTGTTTTTTTGTAATTTATTTCTTTTGTTGATTAATTAGGTTGGCAGCATCTATTATGGCAGAGGAAGCTGGGACTTCAAGAAACAATGCAACAATGTCTGCTGCTGTAAGTATTTTAATATGTTGCTTTGATTAAAGCTTTATGAGTTACAAATTTGGGTTGAGAGAGGAAAACACAGGATAGAGTAAGAATGTGGAAGGATTTAGTCTGAAGAAGTTTAAGTTGTATCTAGCTACATACTTTATTTGTTTCTTCTATTTGTTCAGCCTTTATGTGTGATACATATTGTTTGTACTATCCTTATTTGGTTTTCAGCTAGATTTGCTAGGTGAAGTTGATCCAGCTGTAGTAGCTGCTATAAATCCATCAATGCAACAGAATCTTCTCATTCAGGTAATTTTTGGACTCTCGTGTAATTTTTTTTTATTAACTATTCAATATGTAGATTAGAAAACTGAGGATGGTATTGAAATCAGAAACAAGAGAAGATAGATGCTAAGGGTAAGAAGATCCTATCAGATCAGGACGATGTGATCTCAAGGAGTTTCAATCAGGAAAAAATAGATGAAATGTAAGCTGTATACATATAGTGGACTTAATTCAGTATGCAGCTTGGTAAACTCTTTGATTGTTTTTCCGAGTAATTTAGGTTGGCAGCATCTCTTATGGCCGAGGAAAATAAGAGTGCAAGTAAACATGCATTAGCTTCTGCTCCTTCTAATCCTGTTCAGGAGGATGGTTATATGGATGAAGACGAAGATGGAGATGAAGAGATGATACTGGTAATTTTATACCCTCAAACACTGTTATTTCCACTGTCATTGAAATTTATGTGCCTGGTCATTGCTGGTAGATACTTAGGTTTAATTAGCTCATAGTAGAACATCTACCTGCACTTGCTATTTTCAAAGTTGTCACGAGCTATGCTGAGTCTTAGATAACAACTACACCTACTATTGTTTCTTGGGTTTTTGATATCTCACATGTCCCTGCTGTTTTCCTACAAACAACTCTTATGTACTCACTTTTTCAGCCAACAATGGATGGTGAAGTTGATCCTTCTATATTAGCTGCCTTGCCTCCATCAATGCAACTTGATCTCCTTGTACAAGTAAGTGTTTATATATATTTACATCAGCTTTGGTATTTGCTTTCCTTTCTCTTTGTCTTTTTTTTTCAAACTTAGGTTTTGGATGTTCATTTTTGTAGATCAGAGAGAGATTGATGGCAGAAAACAGGCAAAAGTATCAAAAAGTCAAGAAGGTTAGTTCAAATGGGGAGGTTGGGTTTTGTATACACTTGCTGAAGTTAAAACATGGATAATTTAGTATCCGTTTTATGTTGTGCTACTTCACTAGTTTGATAGTCTCTCACTATTACGTCTTTTGTGCATACCATGTTATGATAAGGTTCTTCACTCTGGTTGATACTCTGGTCTTTTCCTGTGCATGTAAACTGGTTTTATAATGCATTCAGGATCCTGCAAAATTCTCTGAGCTACAAATACAAGCGTATCTTAAAACTGTTGCTTTTCGTCGGGAGATAGATCAAGTGCAGAAGGCTGCTGCAGGAAGAGGAGTAGGTGGTGTTCAGACTTCACGGATAGCATCTGAAGCTAACAGAGAATTTATCTTTTCATCATCTTTCACTGGAGACAAACAGTGAGTATTGATTTTCCATTTTGTTATCTCAAGAGACGTCCCCAACTCATTCGTTTTTCATTTTGCTTTGTGATACATTGCACTTTAATGTATCAGAGAGCTTGCGGCTGGCAAAGCTGAGAATCCTGGAGATAAGCAACAGACATTGGAAGAACATTCTTCAAATGTCATGCATGCTGCTGCATCTACCAGCAAGTCAAACACTTCAACTGGATCTAACCCTGATGAGTCTAGAAGGGTTTTCGATGAAAATATTGAGACTTATCTTGATGAGCGGGGACGAGTTCGTGTCAGCAGAGTCAGAGCAATGGGTATCCGTATGACCCGTGATCTACAGAGGAACTTGGATCTGATGAAAGAGGTTGAACAGGAGAGGGAAAATTTCCAGTTTCCAAATGCCGAGAATGTGCTAACTCAAAGTAGCATAGTTCTCCCAACAACATTTTCTGGTAAAAACAATGTAGTAGAAACACATCATAAAGATGGTGAATCTTCTGAACTGAATAATACAGATGGGGAATCTTTGCTAAACAATGATGACTCTATTCAAATTGCGTTTGAAAATGATGATGACATCGAGTGTTCTGACGGTGATGATATATTTTCTCGGTTAGTTGCAGAAAATCCTTTAAAAATGCCTTCCGAGCTAAATATAAATCCATCAGGAAAGATGTCGTCTGCTTCTGATTCAGACTCTGATTGGGAGGAAGGTTTCATTGAAGCAAAACAGAGTTACTCTGATAATGTTAATTTGAATGTTAATGCCCCTTCAGTTGAAGGCAAGATTAGTGATGATGATGAAGTGGATTGGGAGGAAGGAGATTGTGAAATTACTAAAAATACCCCCTCTTCTCTAAGCAAATCAGGAAGAGTAATTTCCAGAGGTTATATGGAAGAACAGGCTGATCTGCAGGAGGCAATAAGGAGGAGTCTTGAGGATACGGAGGTTCACAAATCTAATTATGGATTGCCTGAAGGGGATAAATTAAATGTTCCTGGAGGAAATGCTGGGAAAGGTACCGGACTTCTTGACCAAGAAAAGAAGATAAAGGGGCCAATTCTTCCCGAAGATATTGGTACCCTTCAAAACATATTAACTTGTGAAATTCTTGATGGTGTAGAGAAGCTGGATGGCGCACGTGAGACGAGTATCTCAAAAAGTATTGCTTGTCCTATGATGTTGCAGTCATCTGTGGCATGTGGTCCCGATAGCTTGAGGACATCAGCCAACACACCACATGAGACTTATGTGGATTCTCTAGAGCAACCAATGCAAGATGCAAGTAAAAGGGCAAATTCACACAAAGAGGCATCATATGCAGAATCTGTTGCTCCTTCAACCAACACGCCACATGAGACTTATTTGGATCCTCAGCAACCAATGCAAGATGCAAGTAAAAGGGCTAATTCATCCAAAGAGACATCTACCTTGTCTAGCAGATGTGCAGAAGATAATGCTCAGACTTCTGATGTCTTGGCTGGCAATGTTCCAGATTCCAATCAGATTGGTAATCTTAAAAATAATACTGAGGCTCGGCCATCTTGTCCTTTTGTTGAGATTGCCAACTTATCAGTGCCTTCAGTGGAAGCCCATACAGATGAATTAATACAGGATATAGATAATGCAGAAACAGTGGTTGCGAAAAGTAGTCATGAAAATTATTTTCAGGAAAGTGAGCACAGCTTGGAGAATTCTGCAATCAAGGATAATAATGAAAATTTGCAGTTTCAAGTTACTGAGGCTGATGTGGAGGAGGAAATGCAGATGTTAGGTCGAGAATTTGTGAGCCTGGGAGATGAGCAGAGAAGGCTTGAACGTAATGCAGAGTCTGTCAGTAGTGAGATGTTCACAGATTGTCAGGTGTGTGCTCAAATTCTGATAACATCATAGTAAACTCTTGCAGATATTTGTTCCGAAATGATTTTTATTTCCTTTCTTTCTCATTTGCATAGATCTCTTTTAATATCTATGCACAAAATTTTCATTTACAGGGTTACAATTTTGGGGAAAGAGGAATGTCTTATTAATTTGAAGTGTCGTATTTTTTGCAGGAGCTGCTGCAAATGTTTGGCATACCTTATATAATTTCACCAATGGAAGCTGAAGCTCAGTGTGCTTATATGGAACTAGCAAACCTTGTGGATGGTGTTGTCACCGATGATTCTGATGCATTTTTATTTGGAGCTCAAAGTGTTTACAAGAATATCTTTGATGATCGCAAATATGTTGAGACATATTTCATGAAGGTATATTCTAAACATATCCGAATGGAGAGTTAATAGGATTGTGGCTTCTTAGAAATTTTTGTTACTATCTTTCTGAAAGATCACTATTCCTCTACATTTTCCTTTACTTATATACGTTTTTATGTGTACCTTTGTTATTTGTTTGATGTTATTGTAAACCCTTTATAAAACTCAATTTGTTAAAATATCAATTTTAGTCACTTGCGAGATTTTGATTTTTTGACTGCCTATTTTTGTTATATTTTTCTTCTTTCACTCTTGGATGTGCTTTAACGATGAAGTTCTTATTGCCTCTATCTATGTGCTTCTGTCAGGACATAGAGAATGAGCTTGGCCTAACCAGAGAACAATTAGTTCGCATGGCTCTTCTTCTTGGTAGTGATTATACCGAAGGGGTTAGGTAGTTAACTGCTGCATCTTGCTGTTGTCACATTTTTTATTTTTCTATTTTGGGATAATGACCATTTGGTACCCTGTATTTTGTTTTAATGACAAAAGTTACTCTTGTGTTTGAGAAACGATACTGGGTTACTCTCAAGATCGTTTTTGAAACAATTTGGTACCTTAGTCAACATAAGTCAACAAAATATTTTAAAAAATTCTAGAATTACCCTTTGTGAATAGGCTTTGTTTTTAATATTCATATGTCCAAACAGATTAATTTATGTGACAAAAGGTGCCCCATATTAATTCATATGCTCAAAATAGTTGTTTGGATATAGATATATCTAATTTACCTCATATTAAAATCTGATTTAAAAATAGGCATAAGGGTGTTTTTGCCATTTCATATGGCCCAAGGTACCAATCTATCTCAAAAAGGATCTTGAAGGTGGGAGTGCTGTTACTCAAACACATGGTACCTTTTGTCATTAACGCAAAATACAGGGTACCAAATGGTCATTATCCCTTTTTTTTTATTTTTTTTATTTTCTTAAGCCTTGTATTGTTACATTCTTATTCTTATGCATTTTGCATACCTGTTGTTATTCCCTAGAGCTATATGGAAATCCTACAATTTAGGTTTAGTTATCATTTTTTTCCCCTTTATTTTTGAACCATGTTACCTGCTTTCACAATGTTGCATAATTGATTAATCCAGAAAATTTTGGATTGCCTTTTGATGTAGTGGGATAGGCATTGTTAATGCTATTGAGGTTGTTAATGCATTTCCTGAGGAAGATGGCCTCCAAAAGTTCCGGGATTGGATTGAATCGCCAGATCCGGCCATCCTTGGAAAGTTATCACAGACAGAATCAAGTGCGAGGAAAAAAGGGTCAAAAATTGGTGATCATAAGAATAAAAGCAATATAGAAGGAGTATCTGCATCTCATGAAAACAATAGTGGAGCTCAAGAAGAGAAGTCTACTGATCAGACTCAAGACATAAAGCAAATTTTCATGGATAAGCATGTAATGTAATCAGATGTTTCCTAATTTAGGCATTTTATCGGTGTTATGGATAGATATAATAATCTCTCTTTTATTTTCTTTCTGAATGCAAATTTATTTTTGCGCAGAGAAAAGTTAGCAAGAACTGGCATATTCCTTCTTCTTTTCCAAGTGAAGTGGTTATTTCTGCTTATTTTTTTCCACAAGTGGACAAGTCAACTGAGCCTTTCGCATGGGGAAAGCCTGATCATTTAGTTCTTCGCAAGTGAGTGTTTTTTGTCACTATTTATTTTTTAACTGACGAAATGACATGTTAACTTTTCTGAGTTTGTTCTGTTGGAATACAGATTGTGCTGGGAAAAGTTTGGTTGGGGTAATCAGAAGGCAGATGAATTATTACTTCCTGTTTTGAAGGAGTACAACAAACGTGAGGTGAGGGGTTTATTTCTTCATTCTCTCTGTCTTCCTCTTTCACGCATGCACACATATCAATATTTTGTTGATACTAATGTTTGTTGAACAATACACCAATAGTGACTGTGTCTCTATGAATTATTATTCTCCTTCTCTGTGTTGTACATTGCTTGTGCTTATTACATGTTGAAGGCACAAATAAAGCATCTATCTCGATCATCATGTGATAAGAGGACCGATTGTTTAAAGCTAGTTATGCTCGATGAGCAACTGGAACTTTTTTAGTGTCATTTTCTGATGTTATCATGAATAACATGCTGACATATATTGTTCTCTTTTTTTGGTGAAGACTCAACTGCGTCTTGAGGCATTTTACACTTTTAATGAAAGATTTGCAAAAATTCGTAGCAAGAGAATTAAGAAAGCTGTTAAAGGAATAACTGGAAATCAATCTGTGGAGTTAATGGATGATGATGTGCAAGAAGTGTCTAAGTGCAAGAAGAAAAGAAAATCAAGGCCTGATGAATCTGGGGATGACCAGTTGGAGAAACTTCCGCAAGATATGGAGGAAAGTGTTGTCGTGAACCAGCACAGCCATAAGAAGAAATCAGCTCCTAAGCCATCAAGGAAACGATTGATACCTGGGGAAGGGGTAGGGCCTGATTCACTAGCCACTAATAAAAGATCACGTGTGAATCAAAGGGGCAGAGGAAGAGGGAAAGGCAGGGTAGTGGGAAAAGGAAAGGAAAAAGAAGTTCTCGGTTCTGAAGTATCTGAAACCAGCTCAAGTGATGGTGATGATGATGCTGAAGTTCATCTGGAGAAGCCAAAAGGGCCAGGAGAAGTGCGTAGGGTAAGCTCGACTTACTTTTTTTTTCGGTCAGTTGGATTACTATTATTGGTTCATTAAACAGAATAAGAAAATGAGATTTTTTGCGTGATTAGTTGGTTTGTTGTCTAATATGGTCCAGTGCAACTTAATATGCTAATTATGTTCCCCTTGTTCTATGGTTGGTGCATTGTATATGTGAAATACAAAGATGCCACTTAAATGACCTAATACTGGGCACATTAATGAACTTGCATGTATCATGCTGTGAGTAACTGTCTAGCATGGTTTATATTTTATTATTATGTGTTACTAGTCGACTTCCTTGTTGTTGACATTTAACTTTTCATGTTTCTCAGTCAACACGATTGCGGAAGCCTGTTGACTACACGGGGAATGACTCAGAAGTTGATGATCTAGACAAGTCAAATACTCAAATGGATAAAAAATGGTATGATGGAAAAGCACCAGAGCAAGAGCCCATCTGGGCTCAGGGTAAATGTGAAGAGGCTGCTTCTGTTCTTGGTCAAGAGAGACGGCATGATGCTGAAAAATTTTCCGTTGGGGAGGAACTGGATGGAGACTACCTTGAAATAGGAGGTGGGTTTTGTCCGGAAGATGACGAAAACAACCAACCAGCTGCAATACATGATGGTGATCCTAATTTAGAGGGTGAGGTTTCTGAAGAATACCTTAAAACTGGAGGAGGGTTTTGCATGGATGAAGATGAAGATAAAGACAAAGAATGTGACCATGCTACGGCTGCTGTTGTAGAAAATGCTGATCTTTCACATTGGTCTGATCAGGGAAGAGGAGACACAAATGTTTCTGAGAAGAGTACGGATAATCTAAAGGAGAATGATGATCAGTCCAAGTTAGGTGTTTCATTGAAAGAGAATGCCACAGATGATAGTGCAGTGCCCTCAACCGGGGTCTTACGAGCAATGCCACTCCTGAGAAGAAAACGGAGGAAGAGCTGAATATCTCTAGACTACTTGTATGTCTTGCAGTTCTTTTGTATATTAATCTTCTGTTCGTCTACCTATTTATCAGCCAACAGTTCATGATGGAATCTAATTGGTCAATATGATGATCTACTTTTGTATGGTGCTTCTTTGTAAAACCGTTTTCAGAACACTACTAGCTAATTCTCTAGTTTAGAAATGGTCTTGCGCATGTTTGCTTGATGGGAGTATAATAATGACAATTTGGACGATATTATACATACATATAAATTTGTGGGTACATGATGTGGCCCACTTTTTTCAAATTTTTTAGTTATGTGCAAGCAATTGTTTATTGCTACCTGCCAAGGAAAATAATTTATAAAAAAACCTGAAAAGGGCATTAAGTAAAGAAATAATATTAAATTTGGGCACTACAGGTTAATAGAAACCGACGGGAAACATGACATGTAATTGATGCTTTTCCAGTGAGTGGTAATTGTCAAAGGTGAGTAAATTGAAAGAGTTGTATGATTCAACCAAGAAAGAGCAAGGAGATGGCTTCTTGTTTCTTGGGTGCTTTAGCTTTTGCAGGAATGATAATGGTGGAATTTACAGATGTGGGTGTAACAACAATAAGCAAAGCAGCCATGTCCAGAGGAATGAGCAGTTATGTTTTTGTAGTTTACTCTAATGCCCTTGCTACGCTCATCCTCCTCCCTTTCTTCATCTTTTACAGGTTAATACTCTCTTCCTTTTCCCCCAAGTTTTGCTTTGAGAATTGCTGTAACTACACCCTTCCAACAATGGAGAATCTTCATTTTTTTTTTTGCAGAAAGAAGGGAGCTCCTTTCACATTCTCACTCCTCTGTCAGCTATTCCTCCTTGGCTTAATTGGGTAACATAAACAGTTCTTGTATCTTCAAACATTCACACACAATCTTATGCTGCAATCTGTTTCTGCATGCAGGAGTCCGAGTTTGATTATGCTATTTGTTTGTATTAAGTGTAGTTCTCCTACTATATCATCTGCTATGGGCAATCTTATACCAATTTATACCTTCCTACTTGCCATAATTTTTGGGTAAGGCTATTGATTCATAAACAATATCTAAGGACACCAATTTGATGTAGTATATGCCCAACTGCATGGTGGATGAAAGAAAGTTCTGCTTGAGCTTTCGCAGTTCTAAAGATATTTTTTCATTTACTGATCTTGTCCAGGAATGGTGTTTCTTTTCTTGGATGGAGAAACTATCTATAAGGAAGTCAAGCAGTAAAGCCAAATTGGTGGGCACTTTTGTTTCAGTAGCGGGAGCATTTGTCGTTGTCCTGTACAAGGGCCCGGAAATATTGAGGTTGTCATCATCGTCATCTAACTCCTTTTATCAGCAACCTGTTTTTCTTCGATCAAACTGGGTTTTTGGAGGTATTCTACATGCAATGGCTTGCATTTTGGCTGCAGTTTGGAACATTGTACAGGTATAATATGACTGCCATTGATCCCTCTCCCTCACTTTGGACAAGCTTGATGGCTTCGAGTATAATCTATTTTAATTTATCTCATTTTCAGGCATCTATTGTTCACTAGTGTCCACAAAAAGTGACCTTAGTCTTCTTCTATACTTCCTTTGTGACAGTTCAGTGTACGGTTTTCTCTCTGACTAAAGAAAGAAGTCTAAATTCTTGGGTATTAAGACCCGACATTGAGATGGTTGCCATCATGTGCTCGGTGAGAAAGACTGATCATATACATTGCATATTTTCTGATTTAAATTCTTTGTTTATTTTCTGATTTCAATTCTTTGTTGTTCTGCGTTGTAGGACTGAAAGAAATGTATTTATTTTTCTATATTCCGTATACAATTCTAATGCCTCTTTATACGTGTTTTAAAGAGAGAACAGAAACAAGTGGTTCCTAGATGTATCTGAATGATATATATATATATTCCTCTTGATCTGCAACTCAGTTCGAGGTGCTTGCAGAAACTGATCAGTACTGATTTAAGGTTCATAATTTGGCTATACTCAGGAGCATTTTCCGCATTGGTGTTCATACATGGCGCTTGCAAGAGAAGGGACCTATATTTGTGGCCATGTTTAGGCCTCTGGGGATTGCCATTGCAGTGGCTACGGTTGTAATCTTCCTTGGTGACAGTCTCTATCTTGGCAGGTGCATACACTGTTCATCTAGTTAAAAAAAAACTTACATGATCAGAGTCACTTGAATGTTTATAATTTTCTTTTCTTTGCTCCTTTTCATCAACAAAGAAGCTAACACAACTTTAGTGGGGTTTATGACAGCGTGATTGGCTCTATATTAATTGCAATTGGGTTCTATGCTGTGATGTGGGGAAATATGAAAGAAGAGAGCATGGTTTGGAGATCAAAGAACCCAATTGCAATTAATATAGAGCCAATTGCAGCCTGACCCAAAAGCTAGACCTTTGATGAGTGAAGTTGTCGAAGTGCCTGAGATGAAGGACATGGCCTCCTCCTCTTCTTTGTACTTCCAAGCTGAAGTGCTCACACCTCTGCCTGAGATGAAGGACATGGCCTCCTCTTCTTTGTACTTCCAAGCTTTGCAAGCCGAAGTGCTCACACCTCTGCCCGAGATGAAGGACATGGCCTCCTTCTCTTCTTTGTACTTCCAAGCTTTGCAAGCTAAAGTGCTCACACCTCTGCCCGAGATGAAGGACATGGCCTCCTCCTCTTCTTTGTACTTCCAAGCTTTGCAAGCTGAGCAGGCTACTGCCATGCAAATGCTCAAGCTGAGCAGGCTACAGCCATGCAAATGCTAGAACTGGCAGTAGATCAGTTGCCAGGTTTTCCAGGAATGCCCAGCCACAGAGAAGCCTCTCTGCATCGAATGGTCCTAATGGCTCGCCATATCAACTCAACCATCGACAATGGTCCCCCATGCCCATCCAATTAGAAGCCTCTCTAGATCAAATGGTCCTAAAGGCCCCCTATATCATCTCAACCATCGACAACAGTCCCCTACTGCCCAGCCAAAAAGAAGCCTCCCAGCATTGAATGGTCCTAATGGCGAGCCATATCAACTCAACCATTAACCTGCCGGACAATCTTAACTGTGCAGTTTGATGATGTCCATGGCAGGTTAGGAATAGATACCGGTATATAGTTTAAAAGAAACTTTTTAGCTGTTTCTTTGTGCATCTCTTATTAAGGTCCAATATTACTAGTCCATACACAGCTTATAGAAAGTTTATAATCCTCTTTTCATATTTGGAAAACTGCAATGTCTAAGGTACAGGGAAAGAATCATATTGACTTGCAAGATTAACTAATCAAGGTTTTGCAGAAACCATTTTCATTATCAACTTATTAAAACAAGCACTCACATGTTTGAGAAATTGTAAAATAATAATTTTACATAATATATTGACTCAGATTGTTGATTCTAAATAGAAAATGGCAAGTTTTATATCTTATGGGACCAAAAAAAAAAAAAAAGGCATGAGTTTTATTTGACCTTTAACATATCAGCTCCAAGCTAGGAAGAGCCTAGTTGCTCACTTCCACTTCCACCATCCAGAAAGGATTCAGGGATCATCAGATGCCCAACTGAAATTTCATGAAAATTCTTGGTTAATCGGCTTCTACAAGCAACAAGTTTTTGAGAGACCTGCTTCATGGTTGGCCGACCATTAGGTTTAGCATGGAGGCAAGCAAATGCTAGTGCAGCAACAAGAACAACATCATGTGTATCAGCACG
>WUAT03092743.1:0-12999 GCA_010015005.3 Ulmus americana | reverse complement strand
AACATAATGCTGTTCTGAATACCCAATTTAGAATACCCTACTTAGAATAATCAAGAATGCTGAACCAAACGCCAGCAATATGATCATGGCCTAAGATAGAGAGGAGAGATGGATAATCTTAGTTTTCTGTTTCTCCTAGTAGTGTAAAACCAAAATATAGAATATGATCAGTCACTACATGTACAAATCACACGGAGAAAAATTTTCACTCTAGAGAGAGCAAGAGAAAGGGCCCCTACCTCCAAATGCAGCACCAGCACCCGATACTATTAGTAGCGGGGGAATCTATCATCAATGAAAGTAACTCAATGAGCTAAAACAATTAAGATGCAGGTAAAACCAGCAGCAACTATAATGTTTCATGGGAAAAAAATGTAGCATTAAATTTGTACCCCAACTAAGAAAGGAAGCCACTTTGGTCCCTTCACACGACTTTGAAGGTAAGGGATCCCTGCCATTAATTAATATTAGTACTCGTACTCAGTAAAAGTATATAGTTTTTGAAGGCAATGAAATAAGTAAATAGTTTCCAAAGACAATGAACACAAATTTACCTGTATTGAAAGTATGAACTGCACTAAGCAAACCACCAATGCCTGACCCAGCCTATTTGAAGAAGAAAAAAAACCCATCAATAAACAAGGCTCAATTTTCCTAAAGCATAATTTTAATCCATCACAACTAACAAATAATGGACTTTTATAAACAGTAGACTCAAATTGGTCTTCTATGCATAAACTCCACTACAGATTTCTCCAAAAATCATTTAGTTTGGACGACCAATAACAACACTAACTGATGCAATAAGGTGCTTTGTTAGTTGTTCTATTTTTAGTAAGTTTGTTTCTGGAGATTAGTTGTAGCTTGCCATATTAGGTAAGTTACTTGACAATTAGTTAACAAATCAGTTTGGATGGTTGCCTTGAGTTTAATATGAGGAGCACTTGTAAAAGAGAAACATCAGAATCGAATATCATATTAGAAACAAGACAAATAGGCAGGAAAGAGCTTGTACAGAGCCAAAAGCCAACTATGTATGAGCATATATACGATATCAAAGTCCAAATTCCAAAATAAAGTGAAAATTTTCCTGGTTTTGAGCAGTCATTGTTCCACATAAAAACTATTCCATAAGGTTAATCAGGGATATCTAGGAATCAATAAGAGTTGTTCCTACAATAACATATCAATATATACACATATGATATATACACAACAAACACCTAATCGCTTCAACAAGTGAGAAACTTTAGCTTTATCTTGATGCTATTACTTCAATACACCAAAAAATTCCAACAATTGGGAACTAAGACAATTGAAATCTCAAATTAAAAAAAATCCAACAATTGGGAACTAAGACAATTGAAATCTCAAATCAAAAAAATTCCAACAATTAAAAAAAAAAAAAACCCACAACAGCAGTAGCATCATGTAGAACAGAAGTGATAGCCCACTCGTCACCCTTTCCCTGAATCAAAACCAAAACACTTCAAATTAATTCTAATCCTTCAAAGTCAAAGAGGAATTTCAACAAACAGGTGATAGGCATAAATTCAAATACAGAAAGAGTAGGAATTGTGGTGGTGGTGTTCGTACTGAGTTAGGGTTTAGCGTAGAGAGACAGCGAGGGCAACGCGGCGAACCAAGTCCGGGATTGATGGTGGGTTCGTGGTAGAGATTTCCACTGCGAAGCTTCTCCTCGTAGACCTCTCTCGTCCCCATCACTCTGCTTTCCAACGCCGATCGTACCCACTCCAACTACTCGCTTCTCCTACGCTAGAAGCGGACGACGACGAGGCGGCGGCGGGGGGTTTTGATCTAAACAGGGGGAAGAGCTCGCGATTTCTGGGTTTTGCGCTTTATTATTTTGCTTTATTTATTATTTTTTCTGCAATTATCCTTTTAGTCGTTTTGTTGATCGTGGCTCCGTTTTAAATGACTCAAAATTAAATCTAAACTTATGATTATATTTTAATTCTCATTTTTTTAATTTCATAATTTATCCTAATTTATATTTTAAATGCGAAGCTGATTGTACAATTATACTTTTTTTGTTTGATGTGATAATTTTATTTTTTTTTATTTTTTATTTTTTATTTTCATGAAAATTCAACCGCAAATGAACGATAAATTTAAGTTAGCGTAGCTTCCCTCCTTCCCTCCCCATTTTTTTTTTTTTACAAAATAGGACTCTTCTACAGTGGTGCTAAAGCCATATATATCGAAATGGAACTAAACTTTTTTTTTTTTTTAATACGTGGCAATGGGTGAGAGGTCGTTGGGAGACCTTCAAATTGGTTTGGAAAGGATGACAAGAAGAGAAGAGCTAAGTAAATTTTTAGACAATCTATGGAAAATCAACAGGAACTCACCCAATTATAGATTAATTTTTTGTTTACTAGCTTTTTTGTCTTTTTTTTTTAAGAAGCAAGCTTTGAGTTGACTAAATATGAGGATATAACTAGTGGCTTTCTATAACTAATATGAATAATCCGTAGTAGTTTACTTGTATCCCCATTATAACATTTTATATATATATATATATAAAAGAGATATGTGAATTTTATTTATTCCACATTATTTCCTCATTTTTTTTAATATTTAATTGTGTTTTTCTCATTCTAATAAACATTATGTCATTTCGGCCATTAATTTTAGTTGTACATGAAGCATCTTGGGAATCATATAACCCGTCAGTGACAAAATAACATCATAAAAGAGGCTCAATTTCGTCATTAATTGGTCCATATAATCAAATCCCAAAAGGGTTTTTAGCTAACAAAACTGTAGTTGCATTATCATGTAAAATGAAACTACTATTTGTTATCAAAAATAACTAAAATAAAAGGGCAAAAACAACATATGGTTCCTTGATAAGATGCCAGGGAAAAAGGTCGAGTTGAATAGACTTCATACCTCAATGTTAATGTTTTGACTTCACATCCATTGCCAATGAAAATGCTTTCCCAAAATGGTTGAAGATCATGAAGTCTAGGTTGGCTGGTAAATAAGCTATCCTACATTCTAGATATAAACAAACTAATCACTGATTCACTAAAAGTTTTTTTTAGTAACATTGGTAGCATATGAAATTGTTTTGGTAGATAGAGATGAAATTCTTAGAGTATATTTTCCTTTTAAAAAGGCAGAATCAAACTATGGAGTCGAAAAAGTAAAGTGTACCAAGGTTAAAGTTGAAAACCAACCATCTATGGATAGAGTATCTTTTTTTTTTTTTTGGCAATATGAAGCATGACTCGCTCTTTCAGTTACAAACTTAAAACAAAACCAGAATGGATATGCAAATAAACTAGAGAATGGAAATAGAATTGACTTTATCAAAACATTCATGTGCAAATTTCCTAGGCACCTGTATTTTGAGTTTTCATGAGAAAGATAAGCGACTTGAATTTATCAAAACATTCCTGTGCCGATTTCCCAGGCACCTATATTTTGAGTTTCCATGAGAAAGATAAGCGACTGACAAAGCATAGTTATAGCAGAATATTCCAAGCTAGCTTACTATCCTATCAAAAACACTTTTTGAATTTCAAATCAGGCGAAGGATAACTATGTACTTCTTCATAAAAGTTCATCTTACTTTTACATATTCAATTAATAACAAACTAAAATATGGGAAACTAAATATGCAACTAATTGTAGTTCTAATTACCAACATCTTTTCATTTTCAAGCTGCACAAGAACCATGATCTAGTCTTACACACCATTTTAACAACTTCTCTATTTGCATATGGTTTGGCCTCTTAGATAACCTTGAAGATCGTCTAATTCTTTGAAACCCTTCAACATCATCATCAGATTCATCAGCTTTCTTCAAAATTTTCCATCGGAAATCCGTTTTTCCTTTTGGAAATCCTTATTCTATCAATTGTGGCGGCATTTCACTGTTGAGAAATTTGCGAAGATCGTTTCAGCTTCGAAAACCCTTCAAACCCATTGTTCAAAATTGGAGATATCCCAGACCAGTACTTAAACTTCCAAATTTTCTCGACCTACCACTGGATTTGCTCAATTTCCTTGAAACTTTTTTAGAAAAAAATCCTTGCATTCCTTCATAAATTCTCGCCTCGGGCTAATGGTAGAACCAAGAGAGCTTACCAATACTATTAGCCTTTCCAGTATCGGGAACCAACAAGTTACCTCAAACCGTCTAAATAATACGTGTCTGTATCAAAGCCAAAAGAACTTTTATCGACGGTTTAGAAAAATATTATTGAAGGCTTTAGGACTGTAGAACATATTGTTATGGTTTATTTTTTGGGAAATTTTTGTTTTGGTACTATGTAGATTGTGTTTATTTCAAGACATACCCATATTGCTCAATAATTACAAAAACATTCTCAAAGTTGGTTTATTTATTTATTTATTTTAATATTTGGTATTCTGAGTCATTATTTCTTTGTCTATTTTTTAAAAAATAAATACCAAAATAATATTTATTTAAAACAATAAATAATCAAATAATTTGCGATGCTTAAAAGAAAGTTAGAGTTTGATTTTATTTAAATTTTTTTAAAAATATTTTATTCAATATTTTTTAATTTATAATAATAATTTAACAAGGGAATTTTAGTCATTCACTTCAAAAATCCAACTTTAAGGATTTTGTTTTTTTAGATAATTAAAAAATGGGATAGTTTTTTGAGATAAAAGCAAACCACAGGGTACCCAAATGAAATTTTCCCTTTTTTGTTTTGTTTGTGCAAAATATGATAAACGACACGTAGTTTTCATCATGTATTTGTTTCTCATACGACGAGTTGTTTTTCACTCGACTTTCTGAATCTTAAACGAGTTGTCGTTCATTTCTGTTCCATCTACTGGAAACGACATGTCCTCTTCCAACTCAAAGTCTAAAACAAACTCTTTTATTTCTCAGTTACCAAAAAAAAAAAAAAAATCTTTTATTTCTCATACGACGTGTCATTTCTTTTCAAAGAATTATTCATTTACAATACGCTGCTATATTATTAATAGAGTGTCATTAAAACTTGTTACTAATTTGTAAAGGAGAAGCCAAGTAGCTTCCCCGTAAATATTTTCAGTTAGCCCTGTCAAATGCATGATTCAAAATCTTTTCCAAGAGAATAAAAAAAAAAAATGCAATTTATACTACTATTTTATATACTTGTATATATATAAACAAGTCAAAAATAAATAAGTAAATAATAGTAGTAACGACATTGGAAGCTCAACCTGCATGTTTTTATGACCGAATTCGGCTATAAATGGAGAATTTCATTAGGTGTGTAATTAAGTGTTTAATCAACCAAACTTTGGTAATGAAACCAAATAGAACTATAGAACAGTCCAGATAGAGACCTTAAAAGGAAAATTTGGTGCGCTTTATTGATTCTTTGAGTGAGCAAATAGCATTTAAGGAGAAAGTCAAAGGAGTAGTTAGGAGCTGTTTAAAAGAGAGAAATGAATCTCAAATAGTTTGCCGAGAGGAAAAAGATAAATGTTTTTGCTCTGCCTCTTTTTATAGACAATTGATTGAGAATAAAATATAATTAAATGAACTAAATATCTAAGCACATGCCCGGACAAAAGCTATCTGGAGCAAAGGAGGAAAATTAAAGGAGGAAAATTAGGTGACGGCAAAGTGACATCAAGCCAAACTAATGGTGTGTTATCGGGCACAATACGTGTTGAGTTGTTAAGGCATAATTTGGTTTCCAACTTTCACTGTTCGGTTTCTTGATGCAAGACTCATTTGGGAGGAATTCTACATGGTCAGGAGCCTTAGAAGAATAATATCCTTGTGATTAGGTGATCCCTGTCTCTTAAGTAGGAGGATTACAGGGTAGGTATATCCAGACCCAACATATGTAGTAAAATAGCCGACGTAAATAAACAAACTCCATTTTTTTAAATTGACATTGAAGAAGAAGGGGATTCGAATATAAGTCACAGTTTTATTTTCACTAAACTATCTACGACCACAATAAACTCGAAAACTTCAATCAACGAAACATTAACATGCATATGATTGAGATTAAGGCAATTGTCTAACAAAACATTAATAATACCGTCTCATAATTCAGAAAATAAATATTTTGCTCAACCCCCTCAAAGCAAACTTCTCATTATAGTCCAAATAACACAAGAAAACCCATGAAAAGAAACAATCAAAAGAGATCAATAGTGGAAGACATAGACATTGTACTCAACAATAGCATCCTCTGAAGTGGCGTTAAACACATAAGTGTTGGCTAGAGCATAGCCTCTGGCAAACCTGAAAAGCCCGCTCCCGCCGATGATCGGCATCTCTCTCACCTCCGATCTAATAGCATTCCTCCCCAACAAGCTAAGAGTACTACCATTATACTTCCCTTGGGTGAAAACCAAATCGAAAATCATCAACAACCCAACCTCACTTTGAGAAGCAGCTGCGTAGAGTCCTTGAGCTCTCCCAATAACCTTAGAGTTGGGATTAACGGTTAAAGCATCATCCGCTATCCATATGAAGCCGAAATCTGTGGGCGAAGTGGGTGATGTTTTTGCCCCGGCGACTTTGATTGCTGTCGGGTGGTGGCCGCTGACGATGTCTTGGAGGTAGAAGTGGAGGTGGGTCAGCTTTTCTTGCTTAAGGCCTAGTTTCTTTGAAGATATGTGTTTGGAGAAAGTGTTTTAGGTTTCTGAAGTAGCTTGGTTTGAGAAGAAGAAGAAGAAGAAGAAAATAGTTAATGGAAGAAGTAGTTTGGTCGCCATGGTCTGAGAATAGATACAGGAAAGTAGAGTTAGAGCTTTCAAAGGAGAAGGAAGTAGTTGATAATTTTGAATGGAAATTTTAGTTTGTATATATATATGTTCGTAAGTGTTGAAATTGATTAAAATAAAATAATGAGTCAATAGTTTAGAAAAAGGGCAGAAAAAGTTTGGAAGGCAAGGAGTGCTGTCTCTCTGGAAATTTCATATTAAATGTATTAAATGATGTGTTTAAGATAGTTAACTTTCCTCTCTTAATTTTATTTGTATAGTTAGCATAACTCCTAAGTAATACCTATACTATAAATAGAGTTCTTCTTTGAGAGAAAAAGAAATCTCGAAAAGAAATGTAAAGTCTAGCTGAGTGTAGTGAATATTATGGGAGCTTTAGGCTTTTACGATATGGCCCGTATAGGTATGGGTATACTTGAGTAAAAGAGTGTTTTCTTAGGGATGTTGTATCCAATCCCAGAACATAAGGCTTTTTGTAAATAAACTTGTTTGTGTGAAAAACTGTAAAGTTTATTAAGAGTTGGGTATATTTGAGGTTTTGGGTATGAGGGAAAATTACTGAGAGTGTGGTTGTAACAATTTTTCACACAGTGATTTTTAATTTTATTATTTTTATTTTTGGGAGTTTTCCACTATAATTCTTGTGTTATGATTTCTATTTCTCAATTATTCTTGTTATTCTACAATTGAGATCCTGAGAGGGAATTTGGAAATAAATCATAAATTCCCAACAAGTGGTATCATAGTGTTGGTTCCATGGTTTATTATTTCTGAGTGGTTGATCTTGAAGTTTTTTGCGGAGTTATACTATTTATGTGAATAGCGAAATTTTTGTTAGCAGTTCTGATTTGTTGATGAAGGTGTTCTAATACACAGTGGTTTGTAGGAAAAACTTGTAGTGATTTAGAGAAGTCAGATCTGAAGTACGGAGTAGATTTATCAAGAAGTTGTTTCAAACTATGTTGAGTTTGAGGTGGAGAAATCTGACGAGTAGATTGATATTGGCTTGTTGTGAATAAAGTCAATGATAGTCAATCCGGTTTACACAAGAATTTGAAGTTGTGGACAATCTGGGCACCTTAAGGAAATTGTAAAGGTGGTGGAGCGAGCTCGGCGAATTGCTCCAAAATCAGGAAATGGAGATACTAATATTGTCACTAGTAATGAGTCTCTTTTCTCCATAAGAGGCTAGGTTGGTCCTTTTGGCATGTAGATCTCCAAGTTGTCATAGAAGAGGATGTGTTATTGCTAGCATGTCCACAAGTTTGCACATGGGCATTAGCTTTGTATAGATGCAAGGTGTGTGGTAGAAAAGATGTCGATGGCTAATGAAGTCTCGGGGAAACCAAGCATGGGAGTTATACCACAATTTTTTAGCAGGTTTGTTCGACATGAGTCGAGGTGAAATTCTTAGAATTGGTGATTGATTCTAAGTGTGCGTACTCTTTATGGTGGATTATGATAATTCTCTGTATCGAGAAATATGACTGTTTGTGAAGACGGTGATAGCGGAAGCTATGGTGATTATTTTGTTTTAGTGAAGGTAGAGATTGTTGAAATTGATTAAAAAAAAAATGAGTTAGTAGCTTGGAAAAGGAGCAGAAAAAGCTTGGAAGGCAAAGACTACGGTAACGGGTGTCTTCCTGGAAGTTTCATATTAAATGCATTAAATGGGGTGTCTAAGAGAGTCAAATTTCTTCTCTTAATTTCATTTAATAACTAGCATAACTCCTACGCAGTACCTATGTTATAAATAGAGTTCTTTTCCTAGAGAAAAAGGAATCCCGAAAAGAAATGTAACGTCTCCTAGAGTATAGTAAATATTATGGAAGCTTTAGGCTCATACGATATGGGTATGGGTATACTTGGGTAAAAGAGTGTTTTTTAAAAGATGTAGTATCCAATTCCAGAAAAGAAGGTTCTCTGTAAATAAATTTGTTTGTGTGAGAAACTGTAATGTTTATTGAGGGCTGTGTGTATTTAGGGTTTTGGGTGAGAGGAAAAATTACTGAAAGTGTAGTTATAACAATTTTCCACATAGTGAGTGTTTTCTCTGGTTGTTTTTTGACAACAAAAGTGGTTTTTTTTTCTTCAGTTTGGGAGTTTTCCACTATAATTCTTGTGTTGTATTTTCTATTTCTCAATTATTCTTGCTATTATGCAATTGGGATATTGGGAGGGAATTTGAAAATAATAAGTCCTAAATTTCCAACGGTAAGGATAGAAAAAATTGAATATATACAGGAAAAATGACATTTCGGTACTTTGTAGTTTAAAACTTTTAAAATATATATTTTGTAATTTTTAAAAAATAATGGTTATGTTCTTCTCACTATTCTACATTATCCTATTTTGGTGATTTAAATATTATTCTGGGCTTTCTTTTTTATATTGTCTATATTATCTCTATTTTTTACAGTATTTCTATCATTAAAAATATATATATATATCAGTTCAGAATCATACATTCAAATCATAAAAAGAACTAATATATCTACTTTGTAGACGAAAAAAATACTATTTCAGAATATTGTTTAAATACCTTGTTTGAATTAATTACAAAAATATAAATCATATTTAAATCACTAAAATATTGTTTAAATCATAAAAAGAACGGTCCGAATATGATAGACTCACATTTCAATTTGTTATCATATATATTACCCTAATTAACTCAACCTTGTTTTTACCAGAAAAGTGTAAATATCTAAAATACACTATTAATTTATATTTTGAGATTGGAGAAGTGGAGGAGGAATCAAATGTATAATGATAAATCCAAATATAAGGGTGCCATATGTTATTCTCGAAACTACTAGGTACCTTTTTTGCGAAATTTTAAATTATATATGCCAAAATGTAATTCTCTCATATATTTATTAAAAATATGAGACCCTATAATTCAAAGGGGGATCTAAATCTAGGTGAAGAATAGGACAGGTGAGGAGGAAGATCTGATAAAAGGTCTAATAAAGGCAGAGATTAGAATAAACATGAATAATATTTTAGGGGCACCTGGCTTTGGCTTATTGTCTTTTGCTCTTGCTAGGTCTATATCCTTCATTTTTCCTATTTTTTTTCCTCTTGGCTTTTTGTGTTTTTGGATGCGCTGTATGTTGAAAATATAACCTTTCAAGGCTCGAGGTTCTAGCAGCCACAGTTCCATTTTGGATGTGCTTAGAGCCATCAATGCATTTGCTTGCTTCCAGCCTTCGACATGGAATATTTTTAAGGTTCGTGGAATAAAATAAAAAATAAAACCTTATTTGTTTGTTTTTTTTGTTGTTGTTGAAATTCGTTTTATTTGGTGTTGTCCTAAGGGCATTTTTCGTAGAAAAGGAAAGAAAATTAAGGAAATTACACCCCGTATCTTTTTTTTTCTCTAACCAATTATATTTATACATTTTTTTAAAAGTCATAATATTTATATTTAATTTTTTAATATAAAGTACTTTTTTACTCTTTCATGTTCAAAGTTATTTATCTTAGTTTATAAATTTCTTTGTAATTTGTCATTTAATAGAATGATAAAATAAGTAAAAAAAAAATGGCACATATGTAATGAATATAAAACAAGGGTATAAATGTTTTGATGACTCATTTTAGGGGCATTCATGTAGTTCCCCAAGAAAATTGGAATGATTAAAAAAATTGGAGAGATAGAAAATACGAGGGAAATAAAAGAAAAAAATTTCACTTGCTTTACCCTTTTTTTTTTTGAAGGGAGAAACTTTATTTAAATAAATATTATTACAAAGATTAGGCATACTAACTGGTAATGTTTGTCTGAGGAAAACTCCTCTAATCCTTCAAACGCCAATAATATGTAAACGATATAAGCACACATTGCCTAATATCTTTCTAAGAGCATAAAGATTTGGTGAACAAAATCCTCACCAAAATAGACCAAAAATGGAAGAAACCCCTTTCAGGTTCATTGTCCCTACAAACAAAATCCGTTCCAATAAGGACACACCAAAACATAATTTAAGCAAATAAGGTGGGTAGATAAACATCACCATTACACCAATACAAAACAACAGTCTAAAGGAAACTTAACAGAAAACATAGAGCCAACCACCTAGTGTCATCGCCGACGTTGCATGAGAAACACGCGCCACCACTGCTAATCTCCCTGAGCCACACACACATCACCATAGAGAATGCCTCCTTGTGAGCCATACTACCGAAAGGCGACACCATTGGAGGACGGACGCGCCTTGACCGGCCCTTGTGAGATCGTGCCATACCGAAGACTTTCTCCAGATCTGCCATCATCGACCACCCTGGACCCTTTCCGCTATCCAATTTGGCCACCTCGGAAGGCCAGCTTCTGTTTCTTGCAACAAAAAAGCCAGCCCTCGACGAGTCTCATCGTGGCTGATTGTCGTGCCGTCGGACAAAGGCTTTGGACATTTTGGTTTTCTAGAGTGAGACGAGAGGAAAATTTCTAAAGAGAGAACAAGAGAAAAAGTTTTTAATAATGTCCCCTCTTGCTTTACGTTGTTTAGTATAATTTCACTTAAAATACTTTAAAAATAATTAATTTAGGTTTATATCCTAACTTTTTAGATTTTTAAGATTATTTCTTTTTTCATATTTTTGGCCTTTGACCAAAATTTATTAATACAACTCAAATTTTTTTTTTTTTACTTGTCCTGCTTTTTTTGTTCTCACACAAAATATAGCCCAAAAAACAATGCTCAAACTCTCAAGCGGGACTTAAAAAAAATGAAAAATGAATTTTTTAGTTTTATTAATAAACGTTGGTTAAAGGATAAAAATGTAAATATATATATATATATATATTCTTAAAAATGTAAAAAGTTGGGGTATAGATTTAAAAATCTATTATTGTAAAGATATTTTGAGTAAAATTATCCTTGTTTGGTAAATAAAAAGGGAAAAAAAAAATTTTTGTTTGTTTGTTTGTTTGGTGTTATTAGTGAAAACACAGAGAAAAGAAAATGATATTATTTCAAATTTATTTTAGCCTTACATGTATTTATTTTTTATATTTAATAAATACATAATAACAATGATTTCAAAGTTCAATTTACATACTTAGACTTCAATTTTCAAAATTATATGGATTAAAGAAGAAAAAAAATTGTTTTGAATTTGTTCAAATTTAAAGTTGTAATTTTAATATTTTTTTAAATTAAAACGTTATAATTCTAAGACAAAAACATATTGTTCTTATTATATATTATTAATTAAGTAAAGGACATCAATTAACTTATAATTTTTATTTATAAAAGCGTATATAAATTAACTATTTCAAAAAAAAAAATAAATAAATAAAGGATGGGTTATATAGTAATTTATTCTAAGTCAAGATGTCTCCCTTTTCCCGTCCAGGCGAAACAAAATGTGTGGGTCCCACACTACTTTTTCTTTCCATCATCTTTTCCTTCGTACCGAACATCGTAGCACACCCCTTTCTCCTCTATTTTCCTCCTACCATTCTCTTTCCTCTGATTTTTTAAGCCCCGTTTGGTCTGTATTCGAAATAAAATAAATTTTTTGTGTTTGGTTTATTATTCTAGAAAAATTATTCTTTATTTTATTTTTATTGCGTTATTTTTAACTCTATTATATTTTTATTCTAATTTTATTTATGTTTTTTATATTATAAGTTCTTGAATTTTTTTAATATTAATAATTTAGTCTCAAAATAAAAAATATTTTTTTTTATTTTTAATTTTTCTTCTTTTTTTTACTTTTTTTTTTTACATTATAAATCTCTGAATTTTTCTAATATTAATAATTTGTTTTCAAAATAAATAAATAAAATTTACTTTTTTTTTTATTTTTCCTTCTTTTATTTTACTTATTTTGTTTTTACACTATAAGTCGCTGAGCTATTCTAATATTAGTAATTTGATCCCAAAATAAAATATATATATATATATTTTCTTTCTTTTACTTTACTTATTTTTTTTTTCATAATAAGTCCCTAAATTCTTCGAATCTTAGTATTTTGGTCCCAAAACAAAAAAAATATATTATTTTTTTCTTTTTCTTTTTCTTTTAATTTTATTTTTTTCTTCTTTTATTTATTTTTTTTATTTTCTTTTGTCTTTTTTTTTTGTCGTCTTATTTTGTTGTTTTCTCTTATCTTCATTTCTATTTTCATCTTCTAATATTCGCTCCATCTGCCGGGAATAATTTTTTTTTCTTTTATTCTTATTTTTAGTTTCTTTTTTCTTTTCTTCTTCTGAATTCTTCTAATATTAACAATTTGGTAACGA
>WUAT03092633.1:0-13000 GCA_010015005.3 Ulmus americana | reverse complement strand
ATATAAATTCTTTTTCAAAGCCCAACATTAAGGTTAATAAAAGCTTTTTGAAAGTTATTTTCAATAAAATGGAAAAGAATAATTTCATAACTTTCATTGGAAATGTAATTTTCACATAGAGTAAAATTGTAAAACATTTTTCTGATTAATTGTGTAAATCATCAAAACAAAAAGATAGAGACACAACAAATTAACAGTTACAATAAATCTTGGGTCTGTAAAACAAGTCGACACACTTTTACCAATCGTCCGCGCCAATCATGCCAAATGGAGTAGTTGGCCCATGCTCTTCATAGTGTTTGTGGAACTTGTTATTGTAGTCGCGATATCGATCAGCTGTGAGCCGATCAGCACCCACTTGAATCGCCTAGTATTTTGCCTCTGAACGATCGGGCCGGAGATCAAAATATTGTTACAATAATTTGAGTTAGATTAGTTAAAACTAACCAATTAATTTAGTGAAATAAGTAAAACATATAGTCAGTTTAAGTACCCCCAACCACATTCAAGACATGTTGTCTCAAATGCTCTGGAGCCTCTGCCCATAAAAAGTAACATGGGGGCACACTGAACTTGATATAATTCCCGACGCATCTGGAAAAAAGTGAGGAATTAGGTCTTATTAGCTGCAAAGTATGCTTTCCCTAATCGAACATAATTGGCAACGGTCTACACGTGTTGGCCATCCATATTTTTTGTAAATTGAATCATTCCGACTCAGCCTTTCTTTTTGGTGGTTGTGCTATATTTATGAAAATTACACTTTATATATAGTAAAAACATATTGTACTTTTAATTTAACACAAATGTATTCGAAACTAGAAATGTACCGAACTCGCAATCACTCGGTAACCAGGAACTGCCTGGATGAGGCAGATCGCCTCCGGCATTTCCACTATGAGACATAATATCAGTCATATCTAAAAAAATACAAATAAAATATCACTGGCTAACATAATCGAATGAAACCAAAAAATCCAAATCAACATAATCTAAACTATACAATGCCCAAAAGCTCATATCTAACTCCAAAATACAAAAATCAAACTAATACAAAATCAATCACAAACATATAATCCAAACTCCACCTTCAAATCCAAATCAAATAACAACACTATATCAAAAATCATAATACAAACTCCACATAATCTAAACTATATCAAAAACTCATATCTAACTCCAAAATACAAAAATCCAAAATCAAATCACAAACATATAATTCAACTTCACAATCAAATCCAAATCAAATAATAACACTATATCAAAAATCATAATCCAAACTCCACATAATACAAACTTCAAAAATGCATATCTCAAAAATAAAAAAATCAAATCAATCGAAAATCCAAAATAAATCACAAACATATAAGCTCACATTCAAATCCAAATCAAATAACAATACTATATCAAAAATCATAATCCAAATCAACATAATCTAAACTAAATCAAAAACTCATATATAACTCTCAAAAACAAAAAGAATATATACCCCCAAATTAAATGAAAATAAAACATACCAACAAGTATTGGGGGACAAGTGGCGAGTAGTGACAAGTGGCAGTGACAGTGAACGGAACGACGGGGGCGAGGAAGAGCAACAGTGGCCAAGAGAAAAGGAGAAAATGAGGAAGAAGAAGGGATCTGTGTTTTTTGTAAGCTTACCCTATAGCAGTAACATGTGTCATCGCAATAGAATTAAAAATTCGTCACAATAGGGCAAGATATTTCCATCTAGTCGTCGGTATAAAGTTGTGTGGGAAATAGAACTGCATTTTTTTTCTTCAAAATCAGAAAAACTTTTAGCGGCGATATATTTACTCGCGAAAACATTTTGTGAGAAAACTTGGTGCTATTTTATTTCCTAAAAAATACAACAAAATTTGAATCTATTAAAATGACATGTCGTCGCAAATAGTGTTCCTCAAAAAAAAAAAATGTTGTTGTAAATAGTGTTCCCGAAAAAAAAAAAAAAAAAGTGCCAATATTTTGCCATGAACCAAAAAATTCTATAGTGACAAAATAATTTGTGGAATGACAACTTTTATCGTCTCTTTAAAATCTATTACATAAGGTAAACATACATATCGACGCTATAAGTTTACTTATATTATCGCTAAAATGTCATCGTTATAAATAAATTTTCTTGTAGTATTGTTTTCTTCTCTGCAAGTTTTTATTAACTTTTTTTCTTTTTCTTCTTACATACAGGAGCGCCACTTTTTTATTTATTAGTTGTCTTGATTTCTTTTTTTTGTTTTGTTTTCTATACTATTCACTAAAACAATAATATTTTCAAAAGTACACGGACAAAATAAAAAAAAGATTTCGAAACAAAATTACTCATTATGTCTTTATTCTCCCTTTTGAACACTCAATTCAAGAAATTGAATTATACAATATAAATCCTCAATTGTTTTAAGAAAAATAATAATCATAAAAAGGATAGCAAAATAAGTCTATAATTGTGCATAGAAAAAGAGGATATTTAAAAGATGATTTTTAAATAATAACAATAATAATAATAATAAGAGATATGTATATCTTATAAACAATTTAAATGGATTTTATTTTGTTTTTAAAAAGAGATTTTTAAAAAAAATAATAATAAAAATAAAATATGGAGTATATCTTGTTAACAATTATATGTTTAAAAAAGAACACCGAAATCTTCCGTATGGACAGAAAGGAAAAGGTCAACTTTTTTTTTTTGTTTCCACAAGTGTCTAATCATGTTTGACGTGTCACACAACGGCATCCAAGAGAACAACACGTGTCTTGTGAAGTACTGCTCATGCAATAGTGTTATCTACTTGTCGTTGAGGGTTTGACTTCTAAGTATAGAATGTGGGAAGGTAGATATATAGACAACAATATTAACCACACATAGATTTCGGTCTTTTGTCACCTCGGAAATCTAAATATACAGATTATTTTTTAACTATGATTGTTGTGCCTTTTGTTTAGAGTTTAAAGAAAGGAAGGAAGTTTACCCCAAAAAAAAAAAAAAAAGAAAAAAAGAAAGGAAGGAAAAGCTTAGACTCGTGTGCATTATTAAGATATAAAATATAAAGTAGTGAAGAAGACAAGTTGAAAACATTAGAGTTGTATTGATTCGAAGTAAAGGTGTGGAAATCTAATCTTCCACTCTTGAAAGGGTTGGTGCAGGGGGAACGAGGAATGGTCTTTTCAATAAAAATAAAAAATAAAAAATAGGAAAAATCGGTGTTCTCAAGAGGCTACTATGAGGGAGAGATATATTTGTGTATCTTTATTTGTATGTAACTTTGTTTTGAACTATATATATATATATACTTGAGTAAAAATATATATATTTACAAATTCATAAAATGTAAATAACGAAAAAATACAAAGAAAAAAGGAATATATTTTACTCGACAACTTTGTAAATTGAGTTCATATATATGAACACGTCGTTCCAAATATTAGCCAATGAAATGTAGTGTAAAATGTAGATGATGTGAGACTGTGAGAGTGACATTTCTCAATTTGATTTGTCGGTTAAAAGGTCAGGTAATTATTTTGTGGTCACTTTATTGTACAACGGTATCAGTTTATAATAAAGCCCGTGACAAATTAAGAATTATCAGAAAATAATAATGCATCAATAATAGTCATTAATTATTGTAAAAAAAAAAAAAAAAAATGGTGAATGACGTTTTACACTTTTACAATAATGGGTGTAAAGAAAGGTTATTTAAAACCTTTAAAAATTAATATTTAAAATTATTTTGGTCCTATAAGTTTACATGGTATTCTCAAAAGATGAAATAGACGGAAAGTTGAGTTTTTGGACTCTAGAATCAAATTAGTATTTTGATTGGATTTGATCTGATTTTAAGGAGGTCAATTCTGTTCAAAGTTCAAACTTTCGGAGGCTTTTTTGAAATGTAAGAAAAATGTCATTTTCGGAATTATTACTAAATTACACTAAAAAAAAAAACAAATATAAATCACATAAAACTCCTAAATATTTTGACCTTTTATTTATTTATTTATTTATTTTTTAAGATGACTTGCTATTACTCTTCTCAAGGTATATACATATATATATTCTTTAAAGAGGATTAGGGCTTTTCTCTCTAGAAATTTATAAATATTTCTTGAAATATCAAAAAAAAAAAAATATCTATCTTCTATTCTCTTAGTCCTCCCTAGTTACCCATTATCACAACGAAACCATCTCTTATTCTAAATAAGAGATAAAATAGGAAACACAACTTCTTGACCCCTTAATTTTATCTTGTTAAATAATCACATTATCTAATATTAATTAATTCTAAAATAATTAATAGATATGATTTAGACAACACATGTTCTAAATATATTTTGTAATAAAAATACAATCTTTTTAATCTCGCATAATTAGATAATAGAAAAATCTAATTAATTCTAAATTAATTATTAGGTTCACTGTCGTGTTTTTCCAAAGAAGACTTGGGGACCTATAATTAACTCTAATAATTTTAATAATTAATTAAACTCTTTAATTAATACATCTGAATTATTAATTTGAGAGTTACTCCTAAAAACTTAGAATGACACTCTTCAAGTTATAGAACTATTTGCTCAAAGATACTATTGAACAGTCATCCATATAATCTTACATATAGATCGACTCTCCATATATAGTTCATAACTAGAGCTTGGTTTATAAATCAGTTAACATTTCTAATTACAAATTTATCATTGAGGACCGATGGTCCTCTAATGAACAATATATTCATGATCCTTATCATGAATTGAGCACTCAATTGTTCAAAGTCCGAATCACTACACAAGAGAAATATTTTACTTCTATGGATTTCGTATCTGTAATTAACATTATCAACTATCTGCTTCACTATGCTTCCAACATACAAGAAATTCAATTCACAATGAGTCTTACTGAGTAAGTCAAAAGACATAGGACTTTTTTTTATAAAATTATCTCAACTCTGTTTTCGTTATTATAATAAAACCTCTGTTCAAATCTGTTCATTTCAAAACTCTGTTTTCGTGATTCAAAACTCTATTTTCGTCAAACCACTTTGATTATATTTTTTTTACAAAAAAAAATATATATATATATTTTAAAATTCGTCCAAATCTTAAAAAATTTCAAAATTAAATAAACAAAAATTTTGAAGGGATTTCTAGATACCTTAAAATAATAGATTTAGCAAAACAACAATGCTTAGGGTAGTTTATTTACACTTGAGTTGTTTCATCTTGATTTGTAAGGTTTAATACATTTGTTTTCGTATTTTAATTTCATATTTCTATCTACATTCTTACATGATTTTTTTTTAATTTACGTAATTTTCTATATTTTAGTTATTTTTAATCATTTTATCTTGATTTGTAAGGTTTAATACATTTGCGTTCGTATTTCAATTTCATATTTCTATTAACATTCTTACATGATTTTTTTTTAAATTTACGTATTTTTCTATATTTTAGCTATTTTAAACGTTTTATCTTTATTTGTAAGTTTTTATACATTTGTGTTTGTATTTCAATTTCATATTTCTATCAACATTCCTACATAATTTTTTTTTAAAACAACATTCTGGTGATTATGAGTAGGATAAGTTTTTAAACATGATTCTAAAATTTTTGGTAAAAATAACTGGGGTCCACAAGATTAAAAAATAATTTTATGTAAAAGGTGATGTGGATATTAATAATATAATGTAAAAGATACTGGGATAAATATACGAAATGATTGAATATGTTAGATGATGTAAAATATGGTATGATATTAATACTATAATGTAAAAAGTGGTGAGAATTAGTGTATGAAATGATTGAATATATTGGATGATGTAAAAGGTGGTGGGGAGATTAAGGAAAATATTGATAGAATAATAGTTAAAATATGGAAAATAACCTATTTTTTGTAAATTGCAAAAATTCAATATATACAACAGATAATTAAAGAAATAAAATCAATTTTAAAAAAAATGAAATTTAAAAATAAAATAAAATAAAAATTTATTCAAATTTTATAACAAACACCTGTTGCTCTATTTTTCTCTTTTTTTTTTTTAATGTTTTCTCTATTCGAATATGATTCAGATTCTATAAAGAACATGCATTGTCTTTATTCAGATTATTTAAATAAAAACTTTGCTCAAATGCTCAAAATACAAACTATATTCAATTTGAGATAATATAGTTGAATACTTTAAAGAACATGCCCTATGCGTATGTTTGTTTACAATATGTTTTGTGAAACTAAAAGTCAAGCCAAGTACAGTTTGTAGTTTTACGGATGGAATCTTGGAACTTCAAACTGGATGTGATATATGAATTATCTATGCTTGCTGTATTTAAATGTTTAGATATCAAGTCAAATACTGACAATAAGATATGACATAATCAGATTTGTAGACTAAACAAATGGCACGTGGACAGGGTCGAGGAGGAGAACAACCCGCAAATGACCAAAATGAGAATATGGAAATCATACTAGCTAACATCCAACGAAGAGGCTGGAAGAATATGCGACAATGATGCAACAACAATCTGCTGTCATATAGAACATATAACAACAGCATAATAGAGGACTAGGCAACAGAGGAGTCGGCAACAAAGGAACCGGTAATGGAGCAATTGGCAACGGAGGACCCAGGAATGGGGAAATACCAGCATGAGGGGGACATGGACCCAAAGGATAACCTCAACCAGGGGTTGTAAGACATGAACCTTTGTACAAGCAGTTTAATAGTATGAATCCAAGTGAGTTTGAAGGGTCAAATAACCTACTCGATGCTGAGGAATGGCAGTCATCAATACAACTAATTATGGATTTCATAGAGCTGAACGACTGTGAAAGAGTTTTATGTGCCTCCATCCTGTTTAAAAGAGAAGCTAGATAATGGTGGGATTCTGTTAAGGCGTGGAGGGATGTGAATCTCATGACATGGGCAGAATTTGTGGAAGAATTCAACCGGAAATTCTTCAATCCTACTGTGATGAGTGCACAACAGATAGAGTTCTTGACTTTGAAGCAAGATGGTATGACCGTGGCAGAGGCAGTTAGGAAGTTTGAACCACTTGCCTGATTGTGTCTGTATCTCGTACCAATGGAAGAACAACAAACCAAAAGAATGATGGAGATGTTTAGACCCGATATCAAGTTAGCGATTAAAAGCGGTGGGGAACAACCGACTACTACGATGGAATGCATTGAAAGGGCGTATATGGCAAAGCATCGTTTGAATCAGCTAAAGGAAATGAGGGCCAGGATGTATGAAACTAAGAAGAAACTAGGAGACCAGAGCAGTGGGCCTACTTATCAAAACAATGGTGGATTGGTTAACAAGAACAAAGGTCAACAGAATGGTCAAGCCCAAGGATGGAATAGCAACAACTACAACAACGACAATAAAAAGAGGAAGGGAAAATTTCCTGGATCAAGGAATGTCAAACCTCAGTCTATTAAGGAGTATCAACCATTTCCCAACCTACAAGAAATATGGTAAAAATCATCTAGGAGAGTTCATGATGGGAACGTTAGTTTTTTTTTGTTTATGGCAAGAGAGGCCACTTTGCTAGACAATGCCCTACCAGAAATCCAAATGATGATAAACAGAACAGGAATCGCCAGCAAGGGCCTCAACTGCGAACAATGCAAGCAAAGTTTGAAGGACTTGTAGAGGGACTAGAGAAGAAAGAGATCTCGAAGCCAAATGCAAGGATTTATGCTTACACGATGGGCAATGCCAAAGCAAGTACTTCCAAAGTTGTGACAAGTCAACTTACTGTCGCAAATAAATGTGCTAATGTGCTGTTTGATTCTAGGGCAACTCATTCTTTTGCTTCAACTGTGTTTGCTGAATATGTGGATAGAGGTAAAGATAGAATTAGCCAAAATTTTAGGACAGCCTTACCGTCTGGTGACGGTATGATATCCAGCTATTGGCTACGTGCTATACCAATAGTTATCGCTGGGAAAAAACTAAGTGTTGATCTAATCATTGTGGACATGTTTGACTACAACATGATCTTAGGGATGGATTTCCTTATTAAGTACGAAGCTACAATCAACTGTAAGGCTAGATCAGTCAATTTCAAACCAACTGGTGCAAGGCAGTTTGAGTTTATCAGCAAAGGATATAAGGACCAAAAGATGTTAGTATCAGCAATGAAAGCAAGAAAGTGATTGGCTAGTGGTTGTGTTGGTTACCTAGCAAACATTGTTGATACAACCTAGAGGGAAAAGACTAAGCTAGAAAATGTTCCGGTGGTAAACGAATTTGTCGATGTATTTCCCAACGATTTACCTGGAATTTCACCAAATCACAAGATAATGTTTGAGATTGAGCTATTACCGGGATAGCACCCATTTCAAAGGCACAGTATCATATGGCGCCAGCAGAATTGAAGGTGTTGCAAACTTAACTTCAAGAATTACTCGACAAGGGTTTTATCCGACCGAGTCACTCTAAATGGGGAGCACCTGATTTATTCGTGAAGTTGAAATATGGTACGCTGAGGATGTGCATCAATTACTGGGAATTGAACAAGATGACAATCAAGAACAGATACCACCTACCCCAATTTGTTCGATCAGTTGAAGGGAACGACGATATTCTCCAAGATCGATCTACGGTCAAGTTATCATCAGTTAAAGATAAAAGAGAATGATATTTTGAAATCAGCTTTTTGTATCAAGTATGGACACTATGAGTTCTTAGTAATGCCATTCAAATTTACTAACGCTCCAACAGCTTTCATGGACTTGATGAACCAAGTATTTAAGGAGTATCTAGACAAGTTTGTAATCGTGTTCATTGACGATATCCTTATTTAATTGAGGAGTAAGGAGGAAGATAGGGAACACTTGAGGATTGCACAATGAACATTGAGGGAACATAGATTGTATGCAAAGTTCTCTAAATGCAATTTTTGGTTAGATAGCATCCAGTTCCTTGGTCACGTGATATCAAAAGACAGTATAACAGTTAACCGAGTAAAGATCGAGGCAGTAAGTTAGTGGTCTATGCCAACCAGTGTTATAGAAATACAGAGTTTTCTAGGGCTAACTGGCTACTACAGAAGGTTTGTAGAAGGATTTTTTAGCTTAGCAGCGCCACTTATGGCCCTGACTAAGAAAGATAGAAAATTTGAGTAGACCAACAAGTGTGAGCAGAGTTTCTAGGAGTTGAAGTGGAGACTCACTAGTGCCCAAAATCTGGTCATACCATCAGAAGATAAAGGATTTACAGTATACTATGATGCCTCGAAAATTAGACTTGGTGTACTTCTTATGCATAATGGAAAGGTGATTGCGTATGCATCCAGACAATTGAAAGTGCATGAAAGGAATTACCCGACACATGACTTGGGACTAGCAGCAGTGGTTTTTGCTTTGAAAGTATGGCGACATCATCTTTATGGTGTCCATTGCCAGATTTATACCGACCATAAGAGCTTGAAATACATATTCACTCAAAAATAATTGAATATGAGGCAACGAAGGTGGTTAGAGCTGGTGAAGGACTATGACTGTGAAATTTTCTATCACCCAAGGACGGCAAATAAGGTTGCCAATGCTCTCAGTCAGAAGTCATCAGCAACTTTAATGTCTATCAGAGAATTGCCCAAGGCATTACAAGAAGATATCCATAAGCTTGAATCGGAGTTAGTCACGGGTCAAGTATCCGCTCTCACACTCCATCCAACTATTTTTTGATGGCATAAAGGCGTCTTAAGAGTTAGATCCAACCCTAGTAAAGCTTAAGGAAGAGGTACAAGAAGGGAAAAACACGAAGTTCCAAATTTCTTCAGACAGGATTCTACATTTTAAGGGGAGATTATGTATTCCTGAAACTAAGAAATCAAATCCTATCAGAGGGGCACTCAAATCCTTATTCGGTCCACCCTGGTGCGACCAAAATATACAAAGACTTGAGAGAACACTTTTGGTGGCCCGTAATGAAAGGGGATGTAGCTATGGACGTCGCAAAATGTTTAACTTGTCAAAAGATTAAGGTAGAACATCAGCGACTTGGCAGAGAATTATAGCCGATTAAAGTGCCTGAGTGAGAATGGGAGCAAATTGCGATGGATTTTTTCTTAGGACTTCCCAAAACAACAAAAATTCATGATGCGATATGGGTAATTGTAGACCGATTGACCAAATCGACACATTTTATACTGATCAAGATGACTTATTCGTTGGAACAATTGGTAGAATTGTATGTTTGGGAGGTAGTTCGTCTACATGGAGTACTGAAATCTATCATATTTGACCGTGACACTCGATTTACTTCAAAATTTTGGAAGGGTCTACAACGGGCAATGGGAACGAAGTTAAATTTTAGCACCACCTTTCATCCCCAAACAGATGGCTAGACTAACAGGAATAATCAAACACTTGAAGATATGCTTTGTGCCTATGTTCCGGAATTTGAGGATACTTGGAACAAGTACCTACCATTGATTGAATTCTCATACAATAATAGTTATCAGGCAACCATCAGTATGCCACCGTATGAAGCACTTTACAGCAGAAGATGTAGATCACCAGTAGACTGGTATGAGATTGGTGAAAGTGCAATAACTGCTCCAGACTTTGTGGAAAATACTATTGAAGCAGTTAAGAAAATACAGGCCAGGATTGGAATAGCGCAAAACCGATAGAAGTCGTATGCCGGTAAAAGAAGGAGGTCGTTAGAATTTGAAATCGGTGCTTTGGTATTTCTAAAGGTAGCACCTTTCAAAGGAGTTGTGCGGTTAGAAAAACGAGGAAAGTTGAACTGGTTGTATGTTGGACCTTACAAAATACTAAAACGCATTGGCAAAGTAGCCTACAGATTGGCCCTTTCACCCAATCTAGCTTCAGTACATAATGTGTTTCACGTATTGATGTTAGAAATATGTACCGGACGCATTGCACATTCTAAAGAAGAACCAATTGAGCTTCAGGAAAATCTAACTTATGAAGAGAAATCGGTTCAAATATTGGATCAGAAGACTAAATTGTTGCAAAATAAAGAGATACCTTTGGTAAAAGTGTTATGCCAAAATCAAAAGATAGAGGAAGTAACTTGGGAACGAGAAGATGAGATGAGATTAGCTCACCCCGAGTAATTCTAAATTTTCGGGATGAAAATTTTATAAGGAGGGGAGAATATAAGCCACAAGAAATTTCAAGCTCAGTAATTACTGATTGTGTTATTAATTTGAATAAAGTTAATAGACATTAATTGTTATTAATTTTGTGTAAGCTATCACGGTTTTACTTATCACAAATAAACCCTAAATAGAAAGGTTATAAGGAAATTGTTGGGCTAGATTTTGGTCCAAAATAAGATCAAAAATGGGCTCAAGCCCAAAACAATGATAGATGGACTCAAGCCTAAATAAAAATAGGAAATAGGCACAATAAATTTAGAGAAATAAAAAGGGCTTATGGGCTTTTAAAGCCCATGTAATATTTCAAAATTATAATAATAATAATAATAATAATAAAATAGAGAAATTGTAAGTTTTACGGTGGGATTTTTCCCTTGCTTTGTCAAAGAAATGATGGAGTTTAGGTTTCAATAATGGTGTTGGACTAGCCACTGATTGTATCTCCCACAAATACCGAATCTTTCCCATTCGAGGCAATAAATGACTGAATCTTCCCCTTTCGAGGCAATAAACAATGTCATCACCCACTTTAAAAATCATTGCTTAGATACATTAAAGTAAATAAAGGAGATCTGTGGAGCAAGAGCAGAAAGAGGGTGAAACAACAGCAGCGGCAAGCAGGGGAGAAACAACCCGGAAGATCGTTGGTGATGCTCTCGGTAAGCTCTTGGACTTCTCTTTCATATTTTTTTGATGGTATGGCATTAGTTGGGATATATAGAATATTTGGGTTTCATTTTCTGACTAGTTTTACCATTAAAAAAAATACAACAAGTAGCAACGAAGGAGGAAAGGGAGAGCCGAAGCTTTCCCATGGCGGAACACCAAACGTGCCAGCACCATCCATGCCACCAAGGGAGACGACCGGCCATGCCGGAGCTAATGGTGGTCGCAAAGGCAACCGGCTAGGCCAGCTCGACGGCTCAGGCTCGGTGTCGCACTCCCGTAAAAATGCTTCATGACAGCACATCTTGAATAGCTCCTCCACGCAAGCTGGTGAAGAACCACGACAACGCATGACAGCCAGGCAACTAGTGGCAGCACAGCGGGGGTGAGTCGTCTGGCACCTGGTGGAGGGCGTGAAGTTGTCGAGGCAGGTGGCAGTCAGCTAGACAGATCCATCTGCAGGAGAAGCAAAACGAAGAAGATGATGTATATATAACTGGTTCTGTGTGTCGTTTTTTTTTTTTTTTTTTTGTTAAAGAATAATAATAGTAAAGAGGAAAGAATTGGGCTTTAGGCCCATTGGGTTTAAGAGTTTCAAAAAATAAAAAGAAAAGGATTTTGGGCCTAGCCGATTAAATTATGATTATGGTAAATTAAATACATGTTAAAGGAAAACATTTACAAATTAAGATGGAAAAATAAATATTGAGATTTTGAAAAGAAATAATTATGAGTAAGATAATGCTAATTAGTTATTGATTTGTAAAGATTATATTGATTTGTAAAGATTATTTGATAAACAATCGATTAGTATTGAATAAAAACTAATTAGTGAAACAAATACTCACTAATAAAAAATACACTTAGTAAGTAATTAAGTACCACTAATTAGAAAGATAAATTAGTTGGTAATTGGAGAATTGATTAATCGTAAATTCACAATGATAAATTAGTAAAATAATTATCTACTAATTAAAAGTAGTTAATTGGTAATTTATAGCAACAACTTTAGAAGGATAATGAATGGTTAAGCTTAATGAATTACTGTTAGTAAGAACTAACAAAGTGGAAGATTGTTAAAAGAATAAAGAGAAAATATTTATGATAAATAAGATAGTGAATTACTCAAGTGTTTATGGATGGTTAAATTAAAATATAAGATATGAGGGAAATTAATGCACAACTTGTT